>JACDJE010000067.1:1375394-1402164 GCA_016647715.1 Pavo muticus | reverse complement strand
CCGCCGCCGCCGCCGCCCCCCCACGTGCGGTACAGCCACGGCGCGCGGGCCGCCTTGGGGCTTGTAGTCGGGCCGCCGCGCCGCACCGCCACGAGAACTACAGCTCCCGGCGTTCCTCGCGGCGCCGCCCCACCTGTAGCGCCCGGCGGCTGTGCCTCGCCTCTGCGGGCGTGCGTGAGGGAGTTGCGGCCGTCGCTGTGAAAGGCTAAGTGGCTCACGTGCGCAGCAGTGATAGGAGGCACGCTGCTGTGCTGCTTGCAGGTGTGCTACGCGTTTCTGCAAGCATCAGTGTGACATGTGGATAATGTTTTATGTAAATGCTTAAAACGTCCTGTTGTAGGCATTTGCACCATTATTTGCAACCGTCGTTCTTACGTAAGTATTATACTAAAATAAAATATGTGCAATAGCAGAACTACATGGATCACAGAATCACAGAATGGCTTTGTGTGGAAGGGACCTCAAAGACCCAACCCCCTGCTGTGGGCAGGGCTGCCACCCACCAGCTGAGGCTGCCCAGAGCCCCATCCAACCTGATCTTGAACACCTCCATTGATGGGGCGTCCACCACCTCTCTAGGGAGCCTGTTCAAGTGCCTCACCACCCTCAGAGTAAAAAATTTCTTCCTAAATCTCCCCTCTTTTAGTTTAAAGCCATCCCCCTTTGTCCCATCACTATCAGATCATGTAAAAAATCACCCCCCCTCCTGCTTATAAGCTCTCTTCAAGTACTGGAAGACCACAGTATGGTCTCCCTGGATCTCTTCTCCATGTGCTACCTGTTCCTCAGAGATGCTCCCCGATGCCATAATACCACCTGTCTGCAGGGCACGCTTCCACAGGGCCGGGTGGTGGAAGGATGAAGGGTGGTGATGCTAAGAGGCACCAGTGCCTCTGATGGATGAGCTCTGGAATAAGGGACAGAGAGTGATGAGAACACTTACATAGGGGCAGTGGTTGCCAGTGCTCTTGGGGAATGATGTTACAATCTCCAGCTGCATCTAATGTTGGCTGTTTCCCAGCTGGCAGCCATGCATCCTCCACCCTACCCTCAGCAACATGAGTGCCTCCAAAGCAGCCCCCAGCACTTCTCTGACCAGTGGAGACCTATCTCGGAGATGTAGGACCGTGGAACCAGCAGTGGCTTGTCATTCAATTGCATCTTCAAAAGCTGGTGCTGTTCCTACAGAAGCATTGACACACTTTAGTTTAGCCATCGTTTAGTAAACTGGGACACCTGCTTGAAGATCTGGAAAGCTCTTGCCTTCACACAGCCATGTCATCACCACAGATGCTTAGTCTTAAGGGCTTAAGGTAATATGCTTGATGGCAGCACTGCAGGAGGAGCAAAGCTCATGGCAGCTGGTGTGGAACTGACTGTCAAGCTGGTTCCAGGCAGGTTTGAGCCAGCACCCATGGCAATGGTGTGCCAAGTGACTGCCAGGCAGGGTGTTAGCAAGAGGTTTGCCGAGTAATCTTATCCTCAGTTGTAAGAGAAAATAAATCATCATGAGCTACTCAAGCCAGGCCACTCTTGTACTTGTACACTTCTGAGCTACACCTCAACCCATACAAGGGTAAGCTCAGAGCTCCACTGCCTTTCACATACCTTGGTTTCTTCCATGGGACCATATCAGCCTGTTAGTAGGAAGCCTTCTCATGCTTCAACCTGGACCATTAGGGATCAGGACCTTGGCTTCACCGTGGGACGCCTCGCATACATCCTCTAGGACTGACCAGCATGTCTGGTCCTGCTGCAGCTCACAGCAGAACACACACCTGAATCTCCCCCTTCATGAGGCTCCACAGAGTTTGTGGTATATGTCACATCCTTAGCCACGAAACATCAGAGCAGCTCTTTGAAAGGCTAGAAGGATAGCTACTGACTTAATGTATTTCACTTCTCCCTTCCTCCTCAGTCCTTCCAAAAAGCATAGCAGTCAGCTCTATCACAGATATTAGCTTTAATATTTCATTGGCAAAGCTCTCTAGAATGTAATTTACTCTATTCTTATAACACATAAAATACGACGGAGGTCCAAAGGGTATGAATCACTGCTTGCCATAATAGCTACTAAACACATTCTGCCTCCTAAGTGAAAGAGTTCTTTGCCAGCAACTCTGGCAAATGTTTTCTGTTCATGAGACAAAAGGATAAACAATTAACAATATCTCTGATTACTGCAGGCATCTGTGTTGTGCTAAGAGGTCCGTGAGCTGGAAACCCCTGTGCTCAATATGCTGAAAGTCTTGTATGGTCACTTCAATTATCCAAAAAAGGACAGTATTTCTGTCCTTTGCAAACAGGACTGAAAAGCACTGTGCGTGGGCAATGCATGTGAAATCGTTGCATCGACTTAGGCAATGCAGATGGAATACGAGTACATCTTGCTTAGTCATCTGACATTTTTTTCTGAATGGGAAGTGTCATGCAATCTTCTCTGTTTTGTTTTCAAGTTTCATGACTCCCTTCAGCCTGCAGTGCTTTCCATTAGTAGAATTTCACTGCGTGTGCATAGCTTTCTACAGTGAAAGAGCAAAAATCAGAGTGGGAGAGTGTAACATACCAAGATTCAAAAGCAGTGGGAGGAAAGGCACATTTATCATGACGTATATACCATCTACTTTTCTTCCCCAGCATTCTAGAGGGGTAATCCTGATATTGTTGCCAGATTCGTCTCTCTTGCCAATTATTCCATAAACTGATTGTTCTAATTCTTCACTGTTGTTTAAGAAACTGTCACATAATCCTTGGAGTTCATTCAGCAGGTCTGAATCAACATACAGTTGTTCAATGATGGTCTCTCCTCATTGTATTCCTTGTGCTTAATATCTGCGTTGTTTTTAATGCTTTGAAAGTCCTCTTTGAAAAGTAAGCTATCCCTAGATGACTGGACTGAATAAACCAACTTGCACATAAGAGCAAAAAGCTCTTGACAAATCTCATAGCTTTCAGTATCACTGAAAAGAGAATGTCACATAATCCTACAGATCTGTGATTTTTCTACCACTCTGTGATTTGAGGATGGTAAATTGAGTAAACTCTACTTCTTCACTTGCAGGCAAATGCTATCTGGTGATGCAGAGTTCAGCAACAATGAACATCTTCTTTGCAATTACCTGAAAACTAACAAACAAACAGGAGTGAACTGATACTGAAACTAAGCCTTCTTGAACAACAACAAAAAAAAGATAAAACTTCTGCTTCGCTAGTACATAGAGTTTGCTATGTTGAAAAAAAAAAAAACAGAGTAAATGCTCTCTTCTTGTCTTTTGGTCTCACTTTCTGTAAACCCTGGATTGCTGGGTTTGCAATTCAGCCATGGGCAGGAGGCATCTCAGCTATCCATGATCTGCCAGGAACTGATAAGACTTGGGCTGGGTTCCCCTGAAGTGGCGTCACAGCTCAGTTCTCAGAGGTGGCAAGAAGGGAGATAAAAGGGATGGCTAATCGGAAATAGTCAGTTTTCCTCTCAAATGGGCTGATTTGACAGGAAGGAACTGTTTCACCAGAAGTAAACAACACAAAACCTTAACATTCATAAATAGCACTGGTCTTGTTTTCTAAGTATGCTGAGAGGGTGTTCAGTGGAAGGAAAAGAGCATGGAAGACTCTTTGCCTCTACTTTGAAAACTTCTACTTGGTAATTGTGCTTATGAACATTGATAAAGCATTTTAGAGCTGTTTTACTGGATAGAAAAGATGGCCTCCTGATTTACTGCCGTGTATTCACAGAGCAGAATTCATTCATCATTTTATAAATTCAGTCTTAAGGCTAAATTTGGCTTCTATTATGTCACTGTGAAAACGCAGTAACTCCCATCAAAAACAATGGTGTGGCAGAATATTTTACATACTGAAACTGAAGGGAGTTGCCACTGTGGCTTGCTTCAGCAAAACTCAGCTTTCAGAAGCTGCTTGCAACAGCCAGAATAGCTGGGAGCCCATAGTCTCCTGCTGCCTCGCTCTCCTCTTCCCACTCCTTCCATTAATGGACAACACCAGCAGAATACGGAGTGTGCCAGGATGGAAGGGCTGAGCCAGCAGATGAGGCTGAAGTGGCACAAAGGAGGGTTTTGTGGAAGGCAGGTCTCCCAAAAAAGGAACTGATGATTCAAACAGGAAGAACAACGCTAGACAATGGCTGAGAAATCTGTACAAGATCATTTAGATGTAGGTCAGCTGCCATGACAACTATGTACAAAATTACAGCACTTCTGTGTCTCTGAACCCGCCAGCAGTCACTTTGTTTTTATGTACTTAAGGCTTTAATAAAAGTTAATCCAGCTTAATAATGAGGGACTGCAAACAAAGTGTCGATATTGGGATTGCTGTGGGCCAGTTGGCTTAAACATTGAGAAGACAGAACTAGGAAAAAATAACAAGCCTTGAAAATTCTGGTTTCACTAACTGGTTAATATATACATAATTTTTAAATCTTTAAAGCAGCCATCTCGTACTGCTTTGACTTTGTTCCATATATTTACCAGGTCAACTTAATACTTTCACCTCCAGTGCTTATATAAGAAAGAAACTGGTCCTAGGAGGCCTCTTTATTTTTCATTGTGAGATGTTATAAAAAGAGTACAACATCTTCTATCAATCCAGGATTTTTATTCTTTTCTTTTCTTTTTTTTTTTTTTTTTGAAAGGGAGTAAAATATGTGATCCCTAAAAGCAAAACTCTTATTTCAGTAGGAACAAGGCAATCAACAAGTATGTGACACGTGCATATTATTGGTTACTATGAATAGTCCATTGCTGAGTGTGAATGAAAATATCCAAACATATTTCTTTGATAAGCAAGATACATATTTGTTTCTCTGGGCACATGTCAAAGTGTTCTCAAATGGAAGTACAGCTTTATAATAACCTAAACACTGCTTCCAGGTCATGTATGTGAAATTCTAGGAGAAAAGGGTATTCATAAAACCTTTCTGCAGGAAGCCTATAGACCATAATATCCATTGAATTTTTCTTACATAGTCCCCGGAAACTCTTTGGAGTAGAAAGAGATCAATTTTGAAGTTCCCACAGAAGCTTGGTGACCACCTTGGTTCACACCTCAACTGAGGGTTACTACTGCATGATCTGCTCAAGTCAGGAGGAATCTCTGAAGTAGCCCAGAAGAAGCTGTGGTCAGTGCAAGGAGATAATTCCCCAACCTTCCCACAATCACATGATTCTTACAATGTAGGCTGTGGCATTCAGTAATTACCTCCTACCTCCAGCCAAAATGCTGGGCAGAGATCTTTATTCTAATGTCATTTTCCCAATGCTTGCTGCTTAATAGGATATGTCTTAATATTTCCTATATTTGAAAAGTTGAAAACAGTTAAATCTACAATTCTCCATCTCATACTTTGTTTTCTCTGACAAAATATTTTGGCGTTTAGGTGTAAAAAAATGTGTTTTGTCCATAAATATATGGCCACCAAAGACGTAACTTCTAGCATCTTGGATAAGTAAGATTGCGTCAGTATGACTGGATCAGTATGATTACAGATGTGAATTATGTCAAGCTCTGAAAGTAGAAACAATGTCAAGGCTTCAAATGTTATTGTTCGCCTGAACGTCCTTCTCTTTGTACTTCTGCAAGACCTTTTTGTTTAACATTGCCTTCTAGCACTGCAGTGTCTGCTGAGTAAAGCATCAACTGCTGACAAACTGTATCTCACTGATGTGGCCCAGTGAAGCACACCCAGTGTTGAAATGTAAAACCCATACTTTTCTGCACATGGCCTAAATTCATTAAACTAAGGACGCTTTCAGATATTATAATATTCCCTATGCCTTGTCTAGTACAACAGGCACAATCATCAGTTTAACGGTAAAGTTATGTAACAGAAGATAAGAATTAGTAGTCTGGGATGGATTCCACTTGCTTTAAAGTTGACAGCCCTTTTACTTTCTTTTCAGTCAGCATCCTTCCAAGGGGAAAATGCTGTTTTCCATGTAAACACTGTGTTCATCAAGCTGATGCCTGTCTCATTCTGCACCTACTGGACACTCTGCATTTCCAAGGTGCACTGTTCGCAGATGTCTCTGAGCTCATCAAGTCTTTCTGTGTTTTATTCTGGTATTTTGGAGTCTCAGTCATCCCTCGTGCTAAAGCAACAGCAACATCTAGCAAGCTTCTAACCTGCTGGAGGTTAATTTAGATTGTCTTTGTGGTCTCTTCTGAGGCTTTTTTGTTTGTTGTGATCCTTTACTCCTTTGCCTGGGACTTGCAACATTGGTTCTCAGGTCAAATACTTCTCTATACTTTCACTTTCCTTTGTGACTACAGCTTAGATCAACATTCTTGTACGGTTCATTTTACATAAGGATATAAGAGCAGATGAAGTAGGTCATAGCAAAGATCTATATAGCTCGATATCTCTCAAGAGTGACAAGTAATGGACATTATGGGAAACTGGGTGAGTACACAGGGTTCCTTCCCTTTTATATCTTCCAGTTTCTAGCAACCAGCAGTTTGTTTTTTTTAAGCCAAGAACCACACCCAGTCCCTGGTCTGAATGTTAAGCTGATGTTATTTTTTTTTAATATTAGCATTTACAGTGACTCCAAGATCTCTCTGTTGAATGTCAACGGCTCATTCAGAACTATCTGCATTCCCTAGGGCTGTATTTTTCACAGATGCACAGTTATCACAGATGCATTTATCAGCGTTGTATTTTCTTTACTGTTGTTCTACTCAGGCAGTTGATGTGAAATCCCTGTGCTAATTTCTCAGGCAGACTTTCCTACTGACTAGTGGAAATGACTTTGTATCATCATCCACCTTGGCTATCCATCATCTTTTCCAGGCCATTTGTGAATGTGTTGGACAAAGTAGTATCTGGCACAGTCTCCTTTCCCTGCCTTCCTCTTCTAACTTCCTTGAATTGTGAAAAATGACCAGTAGCTCCCACCTTTGCTTTTCATCTCCTAACCAATAACTAACTCACAAAGGGACCTTTCTTCAGATCAGATTTTTTATTTAGCTCTTGAGGATGCGGGGGATCCTATGAAAAGTTTTCAGAAAATCACCAGTATATAAACGCTGGGGGAAATTGGAATGGGGAGAAGAATGGAGAGTGAGAAAACGTGAAACAGTTTGACTCTGAGACCAGAAAGTATTTAGTCTTCCATATGTTGTTGAATCACCATCCCTGGATGTGTTTAAAATCCATTTGGATGTGGTGCTCAGGGCCATGATCTAGCAGAGAGTTGTTAGAGTTAGGGTAGTATGGTTAGGTTGTGGTTGGACTTGATGATCTTTAAGGTCTTTTCCAGCCTGAGCAATTCTGTGATTCTATGATTCTATGATTCTATGATTCTATGTCTAAGCTTCCCCTGACCTGAGAAAACAGTGTAGTCTGCCAGACCACTGCGTGTGAAAAAGCAGTATATTTCCACTGAAATCCATCTGGCAATGCTGATGACGCTAGCTGAACATTCTGCTGATCTTTATAATTATGAAGTTTGGTTTCATTAACTCTCATCTTTGAATCTGTTCCCGTTAGTAAAAATCCTTCTCTCTTCATCGTTAACAACTGCACTTTGATCAGGAAGAGTCAAACCCACTTTGATGGAATTCAAGAACAGTCAAATTCTAGCTAGACAGAAGTTCAGTAGGGTTAATGCAGATTTACACTGAAGTCAGCGAAGGCACAGTCAGGGTTTGTGTTTGTGCTGCCTAACTGGAACAGCTTATGCTGCCAGTGAACTCAATGAGGCTTTGTCATTGATTTCGGTAGGAACAGGAACACCATTTGTCATAAAAGAATCACTTGACCTAATCTTTTTGTAAATAAAGAAAGAAGACATTTCAGAAAATTTCACACCGTCTTTTCTTCGTTTTATTTTGGCTTTACCTGCTTTGATGGTTACTTTATTTGTCGTCTGGCAGAAAATGAAACTCATTTTAATCTCTTTGAATATCCGAATAGAGCTATAATGCATGTAGATAGGCTTGAATTTAGGAGCGGTGCCAACACTGAGTAATTTTAATATATTATATAGTTGATAATATCTGACCAAATATTCTAGAATAAGTCACTATAGAAATGAAGGTAGGTTTCCTGTGTGGCTTACAATATCGCACTAAAATACAAAAGAAACCTGACTAGGTTTCAGTTATGAAATAATAGATACTGAGCCATTTTCAGATTTGCTCCATGTTGCTGAAGTATTTAGGCAGGTGTGTTTCACAAACTCTGCGAAACAAAAGCTCGGCTGAAAGCAAATCAACATTAGGAAGCAAAACCGGTGCTGAGTGATAGTGCTTAAAAACTGCGAAACAAGAGTGGTTTTAAACAGCAACTGAAAAGATGCTTTGATGTTTTTCTAAGCACTCCCTTATGCTCTAAAAACATGTTAGAGTTTTCCGTAGTTACGCATAAGACACTACATCTTATGCTAGTGCTGCAATGAACCTAGAAGCCTCATCTCTCCACTTGATCAATGGTTACCCTGTCAGTTCACAGGAATGAAAATATCTCCTTTGCAGTGCATGCAGGACTAGGCCAAAAATGTTTGCTGAATTCAAGCGGTATCTGTAATGCAATATTTTAATTTGATCTCCACCTTCCCCTTGCACCGTAAACTGCATAAATGCTGTCCCTACACAGAACGACAAGCTGTCTCTCTGAAACAAGACAAGGCTCAGCAGTAGTAGAGGCAGAAGCATTTAGGTCAAAGCCTGCTCTCGGAGGCAAAACTGGACAATGTGACCTGAGGGGAGATTAAGAAAATCTGAAGAATTCTGGCTGATTTTATGTAAGTCCCTAAAAGCCTTGAATTCATTTGAATTCACCAAAGGCAAATCACTTCATGCCTGAAAGTATACGGAAGCCTTTTGACAGTAGGGCTTGCATTGTAACGCCCTCCAATACGACTTAGGAAGATAAGACATGAACAATGGAGAGTTATTAATATGAATAATTTTCCTTGCAAATTGGAAACACCACAGAACAATACAATTAAGCTACAACGTCTGTAGCTTAATGACATCAGGTAATCTGCAGGGCTGAACATAAGGTATCACGGTAGGAAAGAAATAACAAAGATAAATGCTACTAGAACAAAACTACTTTCATAAATGAGCTGGGGCAGCTGGACTACAAGATCCCTTCTCCTGGATGTGGCTCCAGAGATTCGGTGCCCAGAAAACATGCCTGAAATCTGAGGAACTTCATGGACCCGACACACAAATCTAAACACTTTCACCAGATTCAACTTCATTCCACCTCTTGGAGTCAGGAGGATTATGACTGATGTTTGAAGGGTGAACCAGATGATCTTAGTAGTCTTCTCCAACCTTAATGATTCTGATTTGCAAAAGACTAGCAACTGCATTAGTCAAATACATTGACCCCTGCAATACAACAGGAATCAGAGAAAAAAAAGATGAGCAAATTAGCTTTTCCACACATCACTCATTCTGAAGAGGCTTCATTGGAAAGGATAGAGAAAGGAGAGATAGTGGAAGCTGTAGATACTGGGATACAAATATCCTGGGTGGTTCTAGTTTCTGTGACTTTCTCAAGACAAATTTCTGCTTTCTCTGTTGGTATGAATTACACCTGAGCAGTGAGCTGATGCTGACCCAGGTGACAGTATCTCATTCTGCTTGAAATATCAATTCCAAGAAGCTCAAGGGAAAAAGTGTTCACACAGCAAACAAAGAGATAGCAGCTGTTCCACTGTCTCATCTGCCCTCTCCTCTCTGAAACCACTTATACATAACTATACACTCACAGGAGTGATCATACAGAAGAAAAGCATTTCCAGCTGATGTTTTGATGGTCAGTTTTTGTAGTAGCAGGATGCCCTCTGAAATGTGTAGATCTCTTTTAGTTAATTCACTCTGACTGGGGTTTCTTTTAGAATACAAGCAACAACATTAATATATTCTTCCGTTCTGCAAGAAACCGAACAAGGTAGAACACTAGAACACTGACTCTTGAGAAACAGGAGCTATATCCAGTCTATGCTGTAAATTCAGTGTATCTCTGCTCCTAGAAGAAATTTGAAATAAACCAACCAAAAGATAACAGTCAGCTCCAGTAAATCAAGTCTCTGTGAGCGTGAAGCATGCAGCTGTGTGAAACTCAGACTCTAGTTTGGAGAAGAGATGGCTGAAGGACAAGCACAGAGATCTATCAAACAATGTGCTATAGGGAAAGTGAAAGGGTAATGGCTGTTCCTAGCTTTTATTCCACTACAAGAGCTAAGGGTCATCAAACAAAGCTTCCAGAGAGCAGGCCAGAGCAAAGGAAGCGATTCTTCAAACTTTTAGTTTAATGGTGGCAGACCTTGCTGCAAAAGTGCACTAAGGTTCAGTAAGCAACTACAAAAATCCATAAAGGACCACTGAACGGGAGAGCATTTGGCAATGGAAGTCCCTGAGCTGCACATTACTGAAGGATAGAAGAATATTCTGCAGAAGCTGTCCTATAATCTCACCTTATTTTTTTAATCTCTCCTAGGCATCTGGGAGGGATGCCATCACTGAAAAAGAACTAGAAGAACACCCAGTCTGACCAGGCACAACTGTACTTATGTTTTTCAATTGACTCAAAATCTTTTAGGTACAGTAGCATCTACTCCTCATAGAGCTCAGCAAAAGTATTGTTCAGCTCTATGAATTCAAAATTAACATATCAGGGGCAGTTCTACACTGTGAAGTGGGGTTTCATGTTGGTCATCATCAGTAATTTCAATCAAGATGACTTCTTTCCTTCTTGAATTTTTTCTCCAGAAAATGATATTATGACCCTTGATATTTCCTATGCAAACTCCTGTTTTCAGGGTGACTGGAATACAATGTGGAACAAAAGAAGGGGGCATTTTTATGACTGAGTTAAATTGTGGAAGTCCTTGCTGCAAAAGACTGATTATTTTCACACAGAAATAAAACATTTTTTCCTTTAGTTGGTCATGGCTATAAGATGGACAGAGATAAAACCAGGGGAAAAAAAAAAAAAAAACTTCTCTGGTCATAAATCCAAGTGATGATGTCAGCTGTCCTGATAGAAGGTGAAATTCTCCCATGATGTCTTCAGACTAGAGCCATGTTTGAACTAATATTTGTCTCTTCTTTGTGTCAGACACAGATCTCCTTTTAGGATGCAGTGAACCTTCAGTGACCATATCCCAGTGTTAGCTTAACGGCTGACCAGAGAGAAGGCTGCTATTTCAACAAAAATGAAGGAGAAATTGTGAGTTACACAGGCAGAAGCAAAGTCAGAAGAATGACACTTCTTGGAAATGAAAAACACCCTTGAAGTTACCTCCAGATTAAGAAACAGAGGGAAAACTTCCCAGTTCCTGAGACCAGGTACACATCTTAGTTGCATCCGAGCACGAGCTGAGCTAGAGTTTGACCTCAAAACACAACCACCTCTATATCGCTGACACCTCAGTAGAGAAGTCTGGATAGGCAAACCTTAAAGAAGCTATAGCGCACCCCAGCAGTTAATCTGCAGTTTAGCAAAGTGCATGTCTCTCCCTAGGACCTGAAATGTACTGCTTCTACTATAGATTTTACTTACCAGCCTTGGAAATCTGCTGCACACTTTGCATTCTTATTGTGTGCTTGTGACATTCAAACCATTGTTTCATTGTTTGGGGCTCCATGAGACACTCTTTGACAAGAAAGTATCTCTGCCTTGCCCTAGGCAGGCTGTCACTCTTGGGTGTGCAGCACAGAGGTGAGAAAACCAAGCAGGTCCGGCACCTACAGAAGTAAATCGCATTACTAAATTATAAGTTGTAACTCCCAGTCTCAAATATTAGTACTTATGAATTTTTTCCATCACAGTTAATATTCAGAGTAGTTTCAATTGTCATCGATGGGCAGAATTTTCAAAACTACAAAGCGTAAGTCTAACTCTGCTTTCACCAAAATCAACAGCGTTTTTATTGAATTTGGTTGTGCATTTTTGCAAAGCCAAAGAAAGCCTCCAAACAGAATCCTTTCAAATTTAAACAACTGTGCCTTTCTCCAGCATCCAACACAGCCTTGGAGAGGCTCACATTTGATTACAGGGAGGGTGGTTAAGCACTCAAACAGGCGCCCCGAGAGACTGCGTGTAACCAAAACCCAACTGGGGAAGGGTAGTAGCTGTTCCCTGCTAGCCCCTCTCAAATCTGTTTTTTTTCCTCTGCCATCCTAGTGAATACTCTGTTTCTGTATTTTACCATGGTGTCTGCCAACATTTCAAAGACACCACAGGCAAAACTTTAAGCCTTTCTCCCTAACATCTTTTGCACAGTCTCAATCATCCAGACAACACAAACATCTTCAGCTCTGTCTCACTATCATATGCCATCTTTTACTCATCCAGCTCTGTAAACCTACATATTCAATCTGTATCTAAATGGTGTGTTTCCTTTGTACATCAGCTCTCTAACACTCATCCCTTCCTTTCAGTCATCAGGGGTCCAAGACACAGAGCCAGAGATCTGAGTTTTGAACTTAGTACACTATCTACTTCATTCATCAATTGTTTTGATTTTGCCTGTAGTCTTTGATAATTCCTTTAAGATATTCTAGATCATCACAGACTTTTTGCTTCCTATAATTTTTCCTTTTGCTAAAAGTGCTGAGCTCCTCAATTAATTAAGTAAATAAATTCTGTAAGCTACATGGGAAGATTATTTCATGTTCTTAGCTCTCCTCCCAGTTCTTATATCCTGTCTCTTTTTATTGGAAGACATGAAGGGTGTCAGCAAAGACACTGGGTTTGAGATTCAGAAAACTGGGGGTTATTTCCTGCATTTGGGTAGGTCTACACTGCAGGGCTTCATATAAATTAGATCAGAGACAAAAGTAGTATAGCTGGAGCACATTAAGACTTTTAGAAGTCTAATTTACATCATGAAAGTAGAATTCTTTATTTAAAGCTACCTTTGATATATATTTATTCCACTGAAGTCTACAGAGTAAACATATACAATGATCATGCTAAAAATTGCACCTCGGGAAAATGAGGATAGCACTATTTCCTCCCTCCTACCCTCCTTCATCTGCTTAAGCTGAATTTAAGATCTTTGCGGTAGGAATGTATTTTGTTTGCAAAGCAAGATCAGATAGACACTCTTATAAACAAGTGAACAGTTTTAAGCAGAAATGAGGGAAAAGAATAACAAGTTTTACTGCTTCATCTTTTAAATGCTAGTCTTCTAAGAAATTCTTCTTTCTCTACGCTGCAGCCTTTCAGAAGAGATTCCTACTTTCTGAGAGAACCAATGAGATTAAATTTTCTTATTTAATTTTAGTCCTAAAATTAAGGCTAGGAAATGTTGCTGAAACTATAATCTTCCATACAGTTTCTCTTTTCTCTGAATATTTTTGAATATCAGATGACACACGTGGGTGGGGGAAATTGAAAGTTAATCTTAACCAAATCTCAGCTTTTGCTGGAACTTCCCAAAGCCTTTCTCACCCTTTGCTCCTGACTGAAGTTTTACTAGTTTTGGGTGCATTCCAATTAGAACTTCAAAAAATTTGGCTTGGTTTTGTTGTCTTGCAGTGTTCCACGTACTTCCAAGTTTCATTTCATCATTTAAATCTATCCATTTATTCTTCAGTCCACATTCAGACAAACCATCTCATAATTTCCAAAAGACTTTTAATCTGAATAAGGAAGTAAAAAAAATAATAATAAAAGTCTTCTACCGTAATCAATAGAGACAAAGTTTACAGGACTGAAGCAGGGTGAATCCATACTGACAGTATCTTCCTGGTACCATTTTAGAAAGATACGATGAAAGGTAGCTTCACTCTGTTTCAGTGTAGAAAGATCACTCATTCCTGTAACCATCAGAAGAACCTTCTAATGTAAGAGGGTAGATTCGTAAGATGAGATCTGGAGAGTGGATAAACAATCCAGAGCAAGTGAACGCTTTAAACGCCATTTCTCCTATGAAAACGTTAGTCTTCATAAAAGAAAAAGGGAAATGTAAACTTAGAGCAAAAATTTATTATTAAAAATAAGATGATGGGAAGAGAGAATGATTTAACTGGAAAAATCCAAGCAGGGCAAAAGTGTTAAGGTGAAAACCAGATTCTAATGTCCAACAGAATGTGTCTCCTTTCTGCTTGAGAGCTCTGTAAGGATATTTCAGAATATGTGCTAAATCATACCAGAAGCCACCGATTTCTTTCAAGCGTTAACTGACTAAATACACTGTGATATTCTTCCCCACTTCAGCTTGCTTTCAGTTGCTCGTGCTTTTTCTTTGGCTTTCTCCCTCTTCTCACCCAACATGTAGAAATTTGATTCCTGCTCTTCCCTTTTAACATCTTCTCCCACTACCATGATCCTTCCCTCTCCCAGCTCTTGGTCTATTTTACACCTCCTTGCATCACTCCCTGTCTCTTTTTTCCTTAACCTTTCTTTCATGACTGTTTGTTTCTCCTCCCAACACAAATAACCTTGTTCTGACTCTGTCTTTAAATCTGTCACTTCCATAGCTTTTTCTCCTCTCATCCCTTTTGGAATTAGATTCATTAGGTAAATATATTTTTGTGAATGAGGCAAAAGGTCTAAAATTATGGCCAAAATCAGCATAGAAGAAACTGATGCAAACATGAACAGCGAATTTTTCTCTATAAAATCAGTGCAGCGTTGTCATAGCTCTCCCTCTTGATTTTAAACTACATTTTTCTGAACTCTACCAACTATATCATGTTCTTTCATTAGTTTGTATTTGTTTCAACAAGTTTGCATTGCATCAGTGAGGTTGTTTTGTTTTGTACTTTTACCAAAACAGCTACCTGTTTTTTAACCTTACATATATTTACCTTCTTTGGACTAATTCATCCTATACTACTAGTCTTCTTTAATCAGCTACAGCTATTTTCTGCAGGCTGGAAAATGGAGGAGCTCTTTCTTACAGAATTATTTTGCAAAGGGGTTTAACTTAGCAAGTAGATCAAACTAATGATTTCAGATACTCCAAGTTTGTTGAACACCTTGTGAGAAGAACTGCCTGAAGTTGGTTTTATTACTTACGTCTTAGACCTCCTTCAGTTCAGTTCCTGGCAACTGAATTCAACTCAACTACTTTCACCGCAGTCTCTAGTGACTTCTTAACTGAACCTTACAACTGCAGCACTGCAGTCATCTCATTCTTGGTCTGCCACATCTTGACACAACTGCCATGTATTTCTGAAAGTTTGGCATTCGTTAGCTTCAGAGTCTCCATTCTCTCCACCTCTTTAGCAGCCCACAAACACGGTTTGGAGAACATCTTCAATGCCCTCCAGCACTTAAAGAGGAACAGTGCTCATTTTGGCTCCTTTCCCTTCTGCTCCTTTTTTCTAATTACTCCCTCAGTGCGCTTAACACCTTCAGACTCTCAGCTTACAAATCCACGTTTCCATTCTAGCCATGAATCATTTTCACTTAACTAACCATGCAGCTTGTCTTTCTGACAGCTCACAGTGAATGTGAAATCATCAGTGTAAGTTTATTATGGTTAATCATCCTCCCCCAGTAATTTCCCACCTGCCCTTTTTTTTCCCTTACAGTGGAAACATCACCATCCTGACAATCATTTGGGCCCGTAAAGGCAGCATCTTGTTCATCTTGAATTTCTCTCTTAATCCTCATGCGAGGCAACAAAGAAACCTTGCAGATACTTTCTGAATAGCAGCCTTAAATAAAACATTTTTCTCTTCATCCAGCTATAGTTGTTTTGTTTCTCATCATGCATCATCTCAGTGCTAGCAATAATCTTCTTTTCCCGGCTTTAGCAAAACCATCCTGCACCATGCAGATGTTTCAGCCAAGATGAACTTTATACCTTGATATATTGATTTAATCTCCTTTCTTGTGACCTCTCTGCTCTTATTCTTGGCTTTCTATCACTACAAATAGAACGCTACTAGTCTTCTGTTTGTAGGATCTGTTACAGTATAGCCCTAACATATCTACTGCCTGTGGAACGGCCACCTGTTACATTTTGAGACGTACCCCTCCGTATTTTCTTCTATCCTATATATGTGTTCCTCCACATTTGTCTTTAAAACGTTACTTTGTTGTGAGTCCTAAAAAATTATGCTATAGCGAGATCCATTTAAGTTCCCTCTACACTACCAGCTGTTCCTCTCTTGTCTCTTTGAGTTACTCATAGATTATAAAGCTCTAAGAGGAGAGAACAGTGATGATAGCAATGGGTTTTGTGGTTCCTGAAATACATGTAAACGAATGGGTAAGTGAAAAAGTAATAGCTATGTTATCCTTGCATTGATGACATGGTACTCTTCAGTACTACTAACCCCTAACACGTCAATAAATTATACATTTTCCAAAATAAATTTGCTTCTAAAGTAGACTGGCTGAGGTTTGTAAATGCTTGCATAATTCAGATGATTGTGTACCAACTGTACGTTTTAATCATACTTAATTACAGGATTAGATCCATCAATAACTTCCTTATTCTACCGCAGGCAAGTAAAATGAATATAATGTGAATAACTCAGTGAAGTGGTGAAGCACTACTCAAAGACTTGTGCAAATAAATGTTACTCTAATCTCCAGCTGCAACACCATTCAACTTCCATTTTCAGCCTAAGCACCACAGTAAGGCAGATAAGCAACAAACAAACACAGTACAAATACAGAGTTCTCCTGTGCATCTGTGCAGTTGTTTTAAAAATACTCTTTTATAACTCAGCATCCAGTTCATTGCAGTGACACAGATACACGTGCCACTACTGGAATACAATGTGTATCAGGTGACGTGATTATGCTCTTGCATGACTGAAAAAAAGGCTTTTCATTTTAGAACAGCATCAATAAAAAGAACAGCTACAGAAAAATGTCCTACAATTGCTGGAAAATAAAAACGTGAATTGGCAACAGAAGAGTATCTATAAATATTTCATATAACCACTTAGTATACAAAGAAACATGTAAAAACATTTAGGAATGATAGAAAATCAGGCAGTGATAGAAATCACTTAAGAAATACAAATTCTAGACATTATGCACACTTCTTCAGAAACAAAAGTAATTTGACTTTGAGATTTTTTCCTGAAGCTAAATGAATCAGCTCTCATTACATGCTATGTGGCATGCTATAATTAATGTAACACTACACTCCGCTGAGTGACACAGTCGGTTCTTTTAAGGAGATGCCAAGATAAGGAAGAGAAAAAAACACTGTGCTTCTCATCTTTCAGGGAAGTTCTTACGAGACCCAGAATTGACTGATGTTTTTATCAACACTTGGAATATCTCTTAAATACATTTTCTGCTGCCACCTATCTAACAGTTTTCTTAAGATGGGAAAAAAATAAAACCGCTATAGTCTTTCCTGTCTTTCATCCTTAGTAAGATCAAACCACTAACACTTCTATTATCATTCAACAAGAAAGTCAGAATCTGTTTGAAATATCCTATGAAAGAAATAGAAAAATTTTCATTAGTTTGGATAGGTTCAAAGTTGAGGTTCAAAACACTTTCTTTGAGTTGCTGTCACAAGACAAATTATCTAAATGGATGCAAATGTATTCTTAAATCTACATCCTAACCGCAGTGTAGGATGATGTCCACCTGACCTAGTGATCTGTTAGGTCATTGATGCAATAACAATAATCAAAACTGGTCCTGAAAATAAATATTGAAAGAATAGATTCAACTTCTAAGTATATTCGTCAGCAGTTGAGCTACACAACAGGCTTCCTACTGTGCCATACCTGCCCCTGTATTCACATACATAAAGTATATTCCCTACCAGCTAGCTTATGAATCTATGTGGTAGATAAAATTTCTACACCCCGACAAATATGCCTGAATTATTTGAGTATTATTTTTTTCATTCTGTAAACATTAGAGGCCTCCTCTATTACTCCTTCATTTGGCTGGATCCTGACATGTTTGGTCAGCTTTTTCCCAATGTTTTATCAGGCAAAAATTCCCATCACTTTCCACAGCTTGCTTTCACCAACTTTCCAAACTCGCTGTTGCCAGGGCGTGGAACCAAGATAGCCAATTTCAACATGGAACAAGTAATAGGTTTAGTCTACAGGTCCAAAGACCCAGTTATGTCTACTGGCATGCACAGAAGATTGTCTCCACAGATGCTTTTGTTTCTCTGAAGCAATTTCTATGTCCTTTACACCCCTCTCTCCTCTTGTCCAGCTGCCTGGGACTCCCCACTTGTGGCTGAAGTTGGATTTTCCCTTGAAGGGGGAAGTTTTCCAGAGCAGAAGGAACTCACAGAGAAATGAATTTAAGTCTCCAGCTGAACTGAGCATTGAACAGATTCCCCAAGTGACTAACAGAGGGACAATGAATTTCTTCCCTTGAACTATCTATCTCTTCTATGAACACTGTGCTCACACAACAGAAAAAAAAAAAAAAAAAAAAAAAAAGGAAAAAGGAAAAAGAAAAGAAAAGAAAAGAAAAAAAGAAAAACAAAGCTAACATTGAAAGGTATGAACAAGAACATCAGAGAATACTAGGCAGACACGAAAGCAGGGATAAAGAGTATCAGGTATGCACACTTCTTTTGGCTGATATACCAGCTGATCTCAGTAAGACTAAGGAGAACCAAAGGACAGTGTTCTGCTCTACCACTCCTAAGAAACAGAGAGAACAGCTGAAACTCTCGGGAAAGCTGGAAGAGAGAAGTTGGCCCAGGCAAGGATTTCCAGATGTAGTCCAGAATGTCTCTGGTGGAGGTAACCCAGAACAGGAGGGCAGGATATGCAAATCCAACTAGACGTGGAAAGATTCTGGCTGTGCCTGCAGATACAGCTTTCCTGGTAATTACGCTCCTGGGAAAGCACTGCCCTACAGTTTTGTCTGATTATAATGCATGAACATAGCTCTCCTTTCTAAAAAGGCAATAGGAGTTTGACCTCAATAGAACCATGAAAATCGATGTGCATAAGGTACCAGACATCCTTCTACCACACTTAATGTAACCCCATTGAAATATCAAGGAGAGTGGGGAGGTAATATCTTCCGTCAGTGCTGTTTTTCCTCCAACATCTACTGCATTGCAAACTTCCCCTTTTGTCCTACTGTATACTATGTTTTGTCTTCATAATCCACACACTTTCTATTCTCCATATTCTTCTTCTTTCGTTTTGGTTTAATGATTCACCCTGCGTCTTCTTTAGGGTCAAGAACTTCACATGATATGATGAGTGTGAAATGTGGGGGCATTTACAGGAACCTGGAAGCATTTCTATAAGCATTCCTATCAAGAAAGGAGCTTCGTAAGTCAGAATTTGGGTTTTTTTTTTTTCAAATAAAGTAGTTTCACAGATTGTCTTCAGTAGTTTCCCTTTGTATAAAGAAAGAAACTAAAAAATATTCTTTATTGTTTCATGATGGCATGATCTGAACAGTTTCAGACCAATCTTTAATTAGCTCAACTCTTTTTGTATCTGATAGTGACATCTTTTGTTTATGTTGATGTAGTGCAACTAACATTCTTTTCTTTGGATAGTTTCTTTGAAGGGGGAATTTTGTATCTGCAATTCAACAGACGCACATTATATAGCATGTATTCTTTAATTCACAAGTCCAGTTATGTCTTTGTCTTGTGTTAGGGATGAAATGAAGATTCAGACAAGCACTGAAATTCGTATCTGGACTTGTAGCTGAACCAGATATAGAAGTTTCTCACTTGACATCCCACTTCCTTCCCATATCTCTACACTGCATCTCGAGATAAAAAAAAGTTTCTACTAAATCCTTATACCTCAGACAGTAATTCATGCTAAACTATTACTTTCTCCTCTTATTTTAAGAAGATCTGAGTTAGAGCCACAGGAAAGATCTGTATTAATAGCTTTCAGTGGGTGTCTATCAATATATCTTGTCATAATCTAAATCAGAGACTGATTTTTATGTGAAAAATATGAAAATGGAAAAAAATTAAAAATACGGAAGACTGAATCTCAACTCTGATATTCTCTTTTCTTGCATGTACAGATAATTTAACAGTAGCTTCATTACCAAAGAGACAAAATGAGCATTTAAAAAAAAAAAAAATTAGGCAGAAAATGGAGCTTCATTTCAAGACTGGACATGATTTTACTCACACCAGTGTTGCCTGGAGAAACTTTGGTCCAGATTTAAGCCTTCCAAGAACATAATGCTCTCCTTCTACTCAGTTTGATGAAATAAGCAGTGAAAAAGCAATGCAATGAAATATTGAGTTTAAAGGAATAAGTACTCCACTGCAAGGGAACACTGCCCTAATTGATATTAGGCAGTTCATTTCCTGTCAAGCTCTAACTAACACCGCAAAAATCTCTGTTTATTCCTAAGAACTGGCAGATACCTCAATTCCACTGTACATGACTTTCTTCAGAATATATCTGCCAGTTCTTACAAATAAACAGATTTTCGTACTTCAGACGGGTGAGTCCTTCTTTGATCAGCCACACTGTGTTAGTTACTTGGGGAACAATTGGAAAGAGTCAGCCAGCATCTTCACCACTTGAACAAATTTGCAGAAATAGGGGCAGGTTTAGTCAAAAGCACAGCTACAAAGACTTCCATGTGGAAGGCTAACACCTTGCAAATGGAGCCAGTAGAAGAAACAGTTGCCTTCTCCACATTCCAGAGCAGGAGCGTAGGATCTCCTGTTGTGACTGTGCGAAGTTTTGTACCCACAATCAAAGCACAGAAAATCTTGACTACTCTATGCTTAATTAAGAAAAGGGACTCCCTTGCAATTCTATCTGCAACTCGGTTCTCCTCTGAAATCTTTTCTCTGTGGGAGTAGTGAGATGAACCAGAAAGCTAGCTTTGCTCCTGAAAGTGCCAGATGGGAATTTCAGAGAAAGCTTGCCATACACAGTGAGCCATAGAGAACAACTTTCCAGGAAAAGTCCCAGAAACTACCACTAGGAAAAAAAGCCTGTAGAGAAGTCTAGTCATAATCTTTTCCAAGCAAAATTGGCCTCACCTCAGGTATCACTGAGTATTCACTCCCTCACATCCCTAAAATATTGTTAGGAATGACAAAGTATCAGACACAGACAAAGATATCCAAGCATTTTACCATCTTCCAAAATTGGTATGATACGTGGAAGAAAGCACAGGATGGTATAATGATGATCTCAAATTTGTTGCACTTGTAAAATATCCAAAACTATTCAATCTGTCTTCTGCAATAGACTTCCACTAAACAGTGCTGAGCACCTTCCAATCTCTCTGTGCTCAGTCAAATGCAAGAACAATCTTTTTTTCCCATGAGTACAGCAAGATAATCATAAAAAACATGGGAAAGTGCTGTCCTACTGTAGTGACTCAGATATCATACACAAAAAAGAAAATTTTGTTCACAACTACTTATGTATGTGCACTTTAAAATGAGGGGGTGGGTAAAGGGGCAGAGGGACTCCCCTCGGTTGCAGAGCAAGTGGTAACGTTTACGAGTTTTCTGGAATTAATAACCTAATCTTGGCCTCTCAGCTCCAGAGAACACATACAAAGATTTCTATCATCTTTGTTACCTATTGCCTCTCACTTACAGAGGATGTGGGTGATGTGGGCTACCAGAAAATGTTGGTAGAATATGTTCCTTTTGCTTGAGAGCACATTTCACAGCTTAACTAACCGTTCATTAATAATTTCATACTGGAGCCTTGGGGCCTATGAGGATGGAAGATATCAAGCAAGCCAAAATGAAAGCACAGTGTTGGATCCTGCACTACTGTCTCCAAGTCAACCTTTCTTCAGGGACAATAAGTCACTAAAAGATAAGGCTGGTATATAAACAATGGATATGGTTGATGGGCTTTACAGAACATTTTGTTTCAATGTAGATTACTAGCATTTTATTGTAGGTTTCATCCCATGCTTTATGCCTCCAAATAATTCTAAAATTCCTTCAACCACATATCAGTTTCTTAATAGATAAGTCTTTTAACTTTTGTCCTCTTTTCTCAGTACACAGCTATTTTAAACCAGAGGTGGTCATGTTTCAAGAAAGCCAAACTTTACACTCATCAGCAAACCTTAAACACATTCCTTTACCAGGAAACCTTGATGAACCTTGTTCATCATGTAAAGCTCTTCTACATTAAGGAGAAAAAGGTATATTTGGCGCAGACACCATGATGTAGCAACTCATATTTCTGAGGCAAAACTCTGGCTTCGGTATCTACTTAGAAATTAACTATAAAATTGCAAAACACCTGTGGTCAATTGGCTGACTGCTGGAAGAGCTGAAATAGAATCCTACTGTCCCGACCATGCTGGCCATATGAGTATCTTTGGATAATATTGAAAGAGTAAAATTAGAACAGTATGGCTTCATTCAGTTTCTGAAGAATTAAAGGAGAGGTATGCATTAGGTCTCGAAAGGAGAGGGAGAATGGGCAAATGGCCGCATCTTGTCTTTGTCAAAGCCCAGGAAAGTGAGCTGGATACTATTGAAGGGATAGGTGTACTCAGGGAGGCAGAAATCATCAGGGAAACAGTTGTGTTCATCATTCTTCTGTTGCCTCAGGAATATCTAAATCTTTCCTAAGATTCACTATATCCCATCTCCCAGTTCTTCTGTCTTTTCTACTTATACCCAGCCTTGACATCTTAGGGCATGCACTGGCACTGGGCTGCTTCTGGCCAACATATTGCCTTAGTTAGTCACCAGAATGAGCACAGTGATACTGCTCACATGGGGAACATTCTGAGTCACCAACAAGGGAAGAGTTTTCTGGACAGCCAGTGAAATGAAACAAGGGCCAATCGCAGAATACAGATACAAAGAAACTAAGGCTTAAACAGCTCCTGGAGAAAGGGAGGCCCACAGGCTAGGTAGTACTTTCATCACTCATAATACAGTTTCATTATGTATGTGGTTCCTTTGCTTTCTCTCATAACTTCCTTTTCAAAAGCTTGTGAAATACACGTGCAAAGATATCGTGTTAGTATTGCACTGGGAATAGCTTCTACATACCTATCAGACTCCTCAGTATCCTTTTTAATCTCTCCATGCAGACTCCACTATTTTTGTGCACTTTTTAAGTGAGCTCAAAGAGTCTTCTCTGCCAACTCCTTCAGCATAACCCCCAGTCAGGAGCGTTTAAAGAAAATCAAGCCCTAAAGTATGCAACAGAACTTAGATACTGCTAGAGCAGCCCAGCAGAGGAAGGAAGGAAGCACGGGACTTTTAAACAACTTCTGCTTTTTTACAAGACCTTCCCGTGAGGGCTTTCACAGGTCAGCATAGTCAAGTGTGCAGCTGCATCAGGCAGCAGTCTCACACAATCCGTTCACAACAGACCCTTTTCAAACTCATGGATTCAGTGTTAATTTGGGTACCTTGGAAAGCTTGTTGCCGAGGGCTTATAACCTGTTGTTTTTTGTCTTTCTTTTTTTAGAATTTACATGGAAAATATACCATATAACAGAGCTGAGCTCAGCTTCTCAGCAGAAGAACTTCATAAAAGTGTCTGACAGGTTGTGAATTGGTTTGGTTTAGTGTGTATTGTAATGCATACTACTACCATGAGATTTAATATTATTTATCAGGAATATTAAATTAGGATATCCCAGGGATCAAACTCTGCAGCATCAGAGATTGGCCAAGTACCTCATCTGAAGTTCTGCTTCTAAATTAATAATAGATTTACCAACATTGGAGGCTTAAACCCCCCAAAGGATCAGCTCCTCCCTCCACCTTTCAAATTAGAAAGATGAGAATACAGATCTGAGAATTTTCTGAACAAGTCTTCATTTCCAAGAAAGAGTTTTGGAACAAAACTCTGAAATATAACTTAATTAAATATATCCTCATTAAAAACTGGAATAAAAGCTTTTGGCTTCTCCTTTATAGAGGAAATATCTATGACTGCAGCTATACTTTTGTAATCATGTACATCATTGCACAGCTATTTTAATTAATGCTAATCTAGAATCTCTTTAAGTGTAGTTTGCTTTCCAACGTAGAATAAACTGCCAGAAAAATAATGAAGACAATATTTGTGACAGAAACAGCATCTGAACTATGTACACTGATCTCATAAACATAGGCTATTAAATCTTAAAAGCTGAAGTTTCATTAAGTAACTCCCTTGCATGCTTAAACCTTGTAGCTGACTGATGTCAAGAGTAAGTAGATTCATGCCCAAGTGAAGGTTAGTCCTTCTGTTGACAAAACAATGATTTATTATCAACAGTTAAGATTTTACATCTAACACTCACAGTCTTGGTTTCATTCAATTTACTTGGTTTTCATTCTGTGTCTTACTGAAGACTTTGCCTCGGTTTTCATACCTCCAGCTGTGTTTCTCCTAGTTCTGTACTACCTCTGATAGCAGAGGAGGTCTCTAGTTGGAAAATCAAGTACACAGGGGAATGAAGGCTCACTTTCTTCTTCCACATTTGCATTAAATCATCCACATACAATCATCTCTTTCCGTACACCCACATTCTTTGTTTAAGAACCAAAATTATTAATAAAATTTGGCATATGAAACTGTACAATCCTGGGATCCGGGGACAAACAAAATTAATTTTGCAAGCCCAGCCACAAATTTTGCATCTCTACCTTTGGCTCCATGCAAGTCTTTCAAACTCATGGGGAAGCCAGAGGAAATCTCTCTAAGTAACATATCTCACACACATCAGCATCACTGCAACAGTCACAATTTCTAATAGACACTTTGCTTCTGGCTCTGAGCCACCTTCCCCTGTATGCAACGTGCCTATCTTCTCCCTCATACAGTGGGGTTACGTGTGCTGTGCAATACAGTTTCAAGCTGAACTGTTTTCCTACACAGTGGTTGCTCAGGAGCTCTGCTGTGGGCTAGGAAAAAGTGAAGCACATTTGACTTTTGATGAGACCACTACCATTTCCTTCTCGTCGCAGATTCCCCACCTCAAGAAGAGCTCTCAGCAGAGTTCAGAGGAAGGTGAGCAGTGGGTGACACTGTCTGATGATGATGACACCATCAAAAAATTAGTCAAAAAGGTGGATATCCAGACAGATCTTGGAAGACACAAACAAACGTGCATTCCCACTCCTGTTTCAAACAATATAATTGTTATTTTCTTAAGCTTTTATATGAACCCTAGGATGTAAATATAAGTGGGCAGCTTTCCAATACACAGCTATATTGTGGAAGTGAGAAAGGAAATAATCAGTGCTATGGGATACAAGAACTATTAAGAGGTGGTTCCTCTCTAGACACCTTTCAACATAGTGAAAGAATGATTTCAGTATTCATACTGCTCTAGGATTACAAGTCAAGAGAAGAAGTTGGATATGGTAATCAAAATGAAATTGAAATGTTTTTTCAAGAATGATATTTTCCAAAAGCAAAGTCATGAAGAGAGGACACAGGCGTCCACAAGTCAAGTACCAACCTGCGCCAGAAACTGTAAGAACAGCTTTACAAGTGTTACTTGCCACAAGCAGACACACACAAAGAAATGAGTCACTACATCACAAGGGATGAAACCGTAAGAATTACCAAACACTCTGTTCATTATACTCACACAGCCTTCAGAAGTCATACTCCAGCACACATGGAGTCAGTAAAAATCTGGCCTCTTTCCAGCGTGCATGAAAATGCTTTACTTCAGAAGACAACACCAGTGAGAATGGCTTGACTAAATGTCTATGCAGCATAACCACTGTTGCCCATAGTGCTACGGAAACAGTTCACTATTTGTCCTATGATTTCTGTTAGCAGAGTGCCTAGAGGATTCCAAGTGTGACCCATACCCCATTGTGTTAGGTACTGAATATTATGCAGTTCTGCCTGTACTACTGAAAATACAGTAATAAGTCCTGTCATGCAATATAGATGCTTGAAGGAGAGCAGCATTGATGCATTTTGGTCAAGGGTTTTGGTAGACAAACAAAAATAAAAGGAAGAAATCGGTTTCTGTTACACCTAGGCCAAATTTTCCAGCTCAACCCGTGTCATACAACTAATTCAGCAGATGACTAGTAATCCACAGAGGTTTCTGCTGCTTTACTATTTTTTCACTCAATTCTGTGATGCATTTACATAGGTCAGGAACATGTCATGCATGTTCCTGTTCCCATTTCTCTCATCTTTCCAATGGTGTTTATTTTTTAGATCTTTTCCTACAGTTAAAAAAAAATACAAAAACCCCTCAGGTCAAAAGGTGACCGTATTGTCTGGCAGTAACTCCTCCTAAGATCGAATCAAAAATCACCATCATAATTTAAAATTTGTGAAGCATCACAAATTTGCTCTCTATCAGCAAAGAAGCTCTCCTTGAGCAGGGAGAATCCAAGCTGCATCACCCATTAGCCTGCCTCACACAGGGTGCACGATGCTGTCAGCCTTTGTATCATGTATGCACCACGATTCTCCAAACAGCTTTTTTTCAAAAGTAGCCCTTTCATTTCCAAGTGCCCAACCTGAGCTTGCTCTGTAGAACCACTGGGTGTCAATGGGTCTCTAAGAAACTCACTGTAACAGAGACTGCGCGACTTTGTGGCAATCCGCCTTTTCAGCATAGGTACCCAAAAATGAGACACATTAATTCAAGTTAAGTGAATGAACAGTCAAACTAAGGGTCTATGCAACTTTCCTTTTTCAGAACAGATTGCCAGTGGCAGAGATGAAGTTTTCTTGTTTCCCAGTACTCCACTTGTTTCCTTGACTATTCTGCAGCTACACTAAAAATATTTTTCATATTGCATCCATGAACATTAATGCACACATTTCAAAGTAAAACATCCATCACAGTATTTTGGGAGATAAAGACAGAAAAAAAAAGAAAAAAAAAAAAAAAAAAAAGAAAGAAAAGAACAAACAA
>JACDJE010000067.1:1289762-1375181 GCA_016647715.1 Pavo muticus | reverse complement strand
GAGAGGAGAGGAGAGGAGAGGAGAGGAGAGGAGAGGAGAGGAGAGGAGAGGAGAGGAGAGGAGAGGAGAGGAGAGGAGAAATTCAACTCTCT
Source organism: Pavo muticus (assembly GCA_016647715.1). Classification (NCBI taxonomy): domain Eukaryota; kingdom Metazoa; phylum Chordata; class Aves; order Galliformes; family Phasianidae; genus Pavo; species Pavo muticus. The sequence continues at coordinate 1,375,089 of JACDJE010000067.1, read as the reverse complement.
TTCAGTTTTCCACTTGGGGTTTCATTGCTAGCTTTGTTGTACAGCAGTCACTATCCTGCACTTTGGGTTGAGCCCCTGAACCACAACAATTAATACCAGAACATATTATTTGAGCTTGTAAGGTAGTGTGACGCAGGATGCTGAATGATGATAGGCCACAGAAAAGGTCAAAAAACCCAATGGGGCAAGCAGCGCACGTGTTGAGTACTGTGAGAGCTATGCTGAGTAGCTGCACGGATAACTGAGTTTGGGGGATTTCTCAGTTCTGCTCATTGCTCTCAGGGTTTGCAGTGCTGCAAGTAGCAAAGAAAAAAGGGGGGAGGGGATGGGAGAAAGGCTGTGCAGATGTATGGTGAGGAAGTAATTCTAAAATGTGGCAGTGCTGTTGCAGCGGTGGTGGATCTGCGCGACTGGTTACAGTGCTTCAGGGAAGTATATTTTGTGCTTGAGTCTTTCATGTAGGAGGTCTGGGCACAAATGGGGATACCCCAAATCAGTGCTGAAAAAAAAGGGTCAAAGCACACATATATCTGTACTATTAATTCCAGTTAGTACTGGGGCTTTATCTCTCTGAACCATATACTAAGTTTATGGAACTATGTCATACAGAGCAAGTGTAGATGCAATCTAAAGTAATTGGGCGTACTGAGGTGATTTTAGTCCACATTATTGCAACAAACCTAGTCACTTTAACAGTGCATTGCTCAAACCAGAACTCTCAAAGCATACACTAACCACTAAAGCACATATAAATCATTCAATTAACAACTTACATGAATATGTAATTTTATATCACCCTAATGTATCTGCAGGCTGTCATTTGCCAAAATCTACTGTATTCCTTGGTTTCCAAGACTGTAATATTCTACCTTACAAGGCAGCTTACCAAGTCACGTTCTGCACTGGTACTGCAGGAATACTTCCTTTTGTGGCGAGCTCCTTCTCCTTCCCACGCATGTGGCGTAGGCACGTATAGACAGTGGTTACATTTGTTAAAACTGCCCTTTCACACCTCTGGTGAGTGCCATCCTGAGTAGGCAGGGAGCGTCCATCAGATATGTTAAAACTCCAGTCCTGAAAAGGCTTACATTACATATTCAGTGTTTTAAAAGCTTTTAGTTTTATTTGAATCAAAACTGCAAGCACTACAGCCCAGGTGTGCTTCAGGCATGAGCAGTCCAAGGCAGCATGTAGGAGCTGACCTGTGGGGGCCTGAGAGGTTGAGATCCAAGCCGCTGTTCTCTGCCCACCAAAAACCAGCTGTCCCTGGGAATGCCCTTGGCCAGCTGCAGCTAGCATCCGTAGCTAATACCAGGAATATGTCTTTAGCTATCTCCTTCCTCTAACATTCTAGTACATCCTCAGGGAACAAATAGCCACAGCCTCCCCATGCCCAGAAACAGGCATCTATCTTTTCCAGAATGTATGGGTGCCACTTTTTAATTTTCCTCTGTGTTATAACCAAGTGACTAAGACTGAACTTCATGTCATGCAACCAAGGATTTTGTCACAAGTTTCACACCTCAGTGCACCTTGGCCCTCAAAATGCACGGTATTACAGCTGAGCAGGAAATTAAGAAGGAGTGGAAGGTAAAGCATCTCCCCAGGCTGAAGTGATTTCAATGCGCAGAACAGAGTTGAGAAACTGACAGCTCACAAGCAGCAAGACTGTAGCCTGATGGTTTATGCCTGTTATTGCAATGAGGAGAAATCTGGACCACTGCTATTTCTCCAGGCATCATTTTCTGCATTTACATTACACAATCATTACCTAAAATTGTCCTGGGAAAATTCTAAGTCAGAAAGTTCGGACCAGATGGATTTAAACATTACAGATTAGACAGGAGGACAGTTTACAGGGCAGAAATCTTGAGCAGAGGCAGATGGGAGATGGCTATACATTCTGCTGAATCGTTCCCTCAGTCTCTAAGTATCAGTTTGCCTATATAGAGACTATAAACTATCATTAATATTTATTATTATAATATTATTCTTGATTTTTACCAAATACAACAGCAATAATATCTGCTCTATGCATAAAATGCTGTATGTGAGGTGAAGCTCACATTATATCGATATTTTTCTGGTATAAAAATAGCCCAAGTAGTGTTGGTTGTGGTAACAAAATAGCTGCTCAGCAGAATTGCATTGAAGCAATGAAAATGGGTCTTGAAATACATTTGAAAGATGGCACACATGGCATCAGCATACACATGCATTTTGTATCTGCCAAATGCAAGAAAGACTTTGACTAACTCTGTCTTTATTTTACTGATCTATCGAGAAAGAAGGTTGGTACACGGATCTACTGTTCATGGTATTTCAGTGACTTAATGCATCTAGAAGTGTGTTCTCAGCTCTCCAGCACCCTCTTCTGGGCTCCGGCCAGGTAAGCACTATCCTCCCTTTTCTACTGTTCACCACAGGCTAAAATAATGTTGGGATGCTAAAGATACGAATTGTTTCTTTACTCCTGCTGAAGCCTTAGAGATTATTTGTGTGGCATAAATTCATAGGAGCCTACCCCCAGAATTATGACTTCTGTATAATAATCTGACTCAGATTCAACTTGTCAACCAGAACATCCAGTTCCCTTTCCATGCGGCTGTTCTCCAGCCTCTCATCCCCTAGTCTGTACAGATATCCAGGGTTGCCCCTTCCCAGGTGCAGAATCTGGCACCTGCTCTTGTTGAACTTCATGTGGTTGGTTTCCCAGCCCTCTCATTTGTCAAAATCTCTCTGCAAGGTCCCTCTACCCTCAAGGGAGTCAATAACTCCTCACAGTCTAGTGTTTTTTGCAAATTTACTTACACCTTCACATCCTTTATCCAAGTCACTGATGAAAACATTAAAGAGAACTCACCCTAAAATGGAGGAGTCATTAGTGACTGGCTGCCAGCCTGATGTAAGCCCATTTACTAGAACCCTTTGATCCCTACCTGTCAGCCAATAGTTTAACCTTCATATTATGTTGTTGTCCAGCTCTATGCTGGATATTTTGTCCAGAAGGGTACTGTAAGGAACAGTATTGAAAGCACTGCTGAAATCCAAAAAGACGACTTCAGTTGGCTTCCCTTGATCAACCAGGTGGGTAACCTTGCCATAAACAGAGATTAAGTAAGTTCATTAAACAGGACTTTCCCCACATGAGCCTGTATTGGCTGTGACCAGTGACTACATTGTCTTTCCATGTGTTTTTCAATAACTCTTGAGCTCGACCTTGTCACACAAGGACAGTTTTGCTACTTATAAATTAGTAATCTCTCCTGCACTTTTTGATTCAGAAGTCTGGCCTGAGATACTCATTTGAACACAGACAGAAATGTCAAATCTGACTACAGATTCAATCTTCATGTACAAAGGACAGCAGATCTAGGATTTGCCTTTGTATCTGAATAATGAGAATATTTGCCAAGGCAGAGACAGTATGTCTTTGGCCCATTTGTGATAGAAAGGCAACAGAGTGTGAATGCACTGTCTCTCAATTTTTTGCAGTTGTTCATGGAAATGCAGATTAGAATGAAAATTAAATAGTATCTAAGGAATTTACATATAGGCAGCTTGAGTTCAGAGAAAGGCACTGCTGCGAATGACTTGAACTAGAAGTGGCAATGTGTTAGCTGTGATACTAAAAACATGAATACATGTGAGCATGGTTTTCTGAGAAGGTATCTTTAAGTCTGCAGATACCCTATATTTCCACCCATTTTATTTTGAATACTAATTCCATGCAGAGTTGTAAAGATTTTTTTCCCTCAGAGGACAGTGGGACAAAGGAGTAAATTTTTCAGAATAATAATTCTTCTTTTAGATGAAAAAAACAAACAAACAAACAAACAAGCTTCGAAGGCTTGTTTTTGTAGACATTGCACTTCGAATTTATTTCCTAACTCAGATGTGAGATTTACATTTGTTTATTATGGAGAAGAGGTCATACATCAAGCTAACACTCTTTTTGCATATTCAAGTTGATGCTCTTCTAAATGTCAAAAATGAGGCCAAAATTGGGACTACCTGCTGGTTGAAGCCTGTTATAGCAGGAGATGAACATATAATTCCGCAAAACAGCTAAACTTCACTTAAGTATTGGCAGATACAAAAGGTGCTTTGCACAGAGATCTTGACAAATTAGCAGGCGGGGAAATCACCAACTACATGAAGCTTAACAAGTGCAGGTGCCAGTTTCTGCACCTGGTACAAGGCAGCTTTGGATATCTGTATAGACTGAGGGACGAGAAGCTGCAGAGCAGCCCCATGGAAAAGAATATGGGGGTTCTGGCTGATGACAAACTGAATCTCAGTCAGCAGTGTGCCCTGGCAGACCAAAGGTCCAAACATACACTGTGGTGCCTCAGGCCCAGACAGGAAGGGGCTGTCCCACTGTGCTCTGTGCTGTGCAGCTGCACCTCCAGCACCTGGTGCCATCGTATGAGAAGGATATAAAACAGTGACAGGACCCAAGGGAAGGTCATGAGGCTGCATCGGGGGAGGGTCAGGTGGGGGTTAGGGAAAGGTTCTGCAAAAGGGAGTGGTGGGCATGGAACACTGGCACTGGGCACTGCCCAGGGCAGTGGGCATGGCCCCAAGTGCAAGAGTTCAGGGAGTGTTTAGACAACACTGTCAGACATGGGTTTGGATTTTGGGTGGTCCTCCATGGAGCCAGGAATTGGACTTGAAGATCCTCGTGGGTCCCTTCCAATTCAGCAAACACTATAATTTTGAAAAAGTTTTAGCGTGCAGTCTCCTATCTAACATCGAGATTAACAACCTGGTATAGGAAACAATGAGCAAGTCAGTGCTGAGAATATACTTCTGAATGCATTAAATTCCTAAAATACAGTGAGCAATAGACCCATGTACCAATGTCTTGTCTTCTTTCTCACTGAAGCAGCAAAACAAAAAGGGAGTTAGTCAAAGCCTTCCTTGTGTTTGGCAGATAAAATACGTACGTGTATGTTCACCCTATGAGTGCCATCTTTCAAATGTATTTCAGGACTCATTTTCATTGCTTCATTTTGCTTTTATGTTACTGCAACCAACCCTTCTTGGGCAGTTTTTTTTCTATCAGACAAACACTGATATAACCTGAATTTCACCTGTAACTATAGCGTACTCATAGAGCAAACACTACTGTCATAGTAGTTGGTACAAACCAAGAATAATATAACAATAACAAGAGTTTATATTCTATGCATAGGCAAACTGTTACTTAGAGACTGAGGGAGTGATTCAGCAGAATGTATAGCCATCTCCCATCTGCCTATGCTCAAAATTTCTGCCCTGTAAACTGTTCTCCTGTCTAATCTGTAATGTTTAAATCCATCTGGTCTGAACTTTCTGACTTAGAATTTTCCCAGGACAATTTTAGGTAATGACTGCGTAATGTAAATGCAGAAGACAGAGTTGGACTCAATGATCGTTATGGGCCCCTTCCAAATCAGGAGATTCTATAATTCTGTGGAATGTATGCATCTCATAGATTGGTACTTGACCAACTGCTCCCCTAATACCTTGCCAAAGACTTGCTAGGAGAAGTCGCAATTAAGTTTCAAACTTATAAAAGCCTTAAATATATATTTGAAAGCATTCTAAAACATTTAAGCATTATTAAATGTTTAACATCACAAGTTTTAAAAACAACCTGAATGACTAACCAGAATTGCTTCCCAGGACACTGTCCTTATTGATGCTTTGTTTTTCACTTAGAGATACTGCACAATTTTTAACACAAGAGGTTACCGTTCTCAATTTCTGTTACTCACTCCCAGACAGAGGCTGAGAAGAAAAACAGGTCACAGTAAGAGGCTGTTAGTTACGTAGTCTTCCTGCTCCCTTCCTTCCTGTTATTCAAGCCTGTCAACTCTACTGCTTCAAGGAGAGAGACCCATATGAGGTTGACTGTCTCCTTTTTACTGCCTCACAAAACAATCACAGGAATAACAACAGTGTTACCGAGACACGTATGATGGTACAGTGCAGAATTTCAGCTTTCACAGCTTTAGAACTACTGTCTCAGGGTTTTGTTCTCTCGAATGTTCACTGAAAACTAATTTTGTAGAGAGTTTCTTTTGTACAGTGATACGTATCATTTTTCCTTACTGCTTATTCTCACTGTGGCAAAGGTTCTTAAACATTTCCTCTAGAAGAGAACCTGCGTTAAAGATGAAAAATTTGCCTTCAATGAAGGCTTCACTTCACTTTAACAGCCTCTGATAAAAGTGCAAACCCTCGCACTAGGCACTAGAGGGCATAACAGATATCCTTCGGATACATATTTTAAAATCTTAATATGCTATTGAAGAGAAAGAACCACGTGTACAATAAACTTGGTATTACTCCTAGGAAAAAAAAATACATATATATATATATATAATATATATATATATAAGGAAACTAAAATTGTTCCTGCATAGCTATAATCTCATTTATTTACTTTCTAGGGAAGATGACTGTACCTTGCACCCTAGTCCAGCAAATCACCTTTGCTCATAGGGGACCAGCAGTGATGGATTGTTGCTCACTATCATGCTCAGTGCAAGAACGAAGGGGCATCAACTGAAGCTGTTAGAAACCAGATGCAGAACAGCCAAAAGGGACCATTCTTCACACAGAAGGTAAGTCTGTGAAAGTCTTTGCCAAGAACATTGCACATTTAAGGAATTGGCATGGATTCATAGGGAGATCGGGCAAAGTACTTAACAGAGAGGTAAACTGAAGTTTACCATACAAACTGCTATATGTTCAGGTCCGAGGTGAAGATATCTGCAGGCTAAGCAGTGGGACAAATTACCTGCTTACCCTGCCCTTATTCTCTTGAAGGAAGCTACTTGTGAGCAGAGTTGAGGACAGGATACTAGGTTAAACAGGCTCTTGGTCTGAATCTCTACTGCTATTGCTATTTTCTTAGGATCTCTGTTTTGTGTTAGAAAGGAGAACAGTCTGTGCCAATCAAAAGCAAGATAAGCTATAAATATACACATTTCTTATGAAGTACAACTCAGTCAATGCTCAGGGATAACTGACAGGGACAGGAGAATTTTCTTCCATTTTAATCACTGCTACTTTTTTCATTGCTAATTAGCAATGAATTCCTTAGAGTGAGAAAAATATTTACAGGAAAAAGAAAAAAACAACATCCTTTTCTTGTTACAAGAGAAGACTGGAGAGAGAGATCAAATGCAATGGGAAAAAAAGAGTAAGAGAGATTTCCAGCCTGCAAAATGAAATCCTCATTGCAGATGTACACTGTTCTTTGAGGATGTCTGAGCCACTCTTAACGCTTTCCTGGGAACTAATTAACATTAAAAATGAGGGGGACACAAAAGAGATGGAAGGGAAACTATAAGAAACTCAAATCTGTCCCACAGAGTTGCCCAAACAGCAAAAGTAATTCCTAAAACCCCTGAACTTTCTCTTCAAAGCTCTGAAAAATGTGCTTATTAGATTTCTAAGAAATGCCTGTACCAGGCTGCTGAAATCCTTACAAGGGGACTTGTCCAAAGGCAAACAGGAAAACAAACTGACTTTTCTATTATTATTTTGTAAAATTATTAGAGATCAGCCTCACAATATTGCAGAAAGACATACTTTAGTGTGTATTAGGAATTAACATGTGAACTGATCATGTACAACCTTACTATGAAATAAGATTTTTGTTTTATATCTACAGTGAGATAACTGTCTTTCAGCCTTATGTGGAGAAATACTTAATAATTCTATGCCTTCATATTCATAAACACCTTCAGGTTGAGACTACATCACACCTACAGTGGAGCAGTGTTTTCCAGTTATAAGCCTATTATTCACTGGGTAGTAAAATCTTTCTTTGTAAGTAACTGTGCAATATTTTAACATAGGTGTCCATCATAGAATCACAGAATCGCTTGGGTTGGAAGGGACCTCAAATACCCCCTTTAGTTCCAACACCCTTGCCACAGGCAAGGTTACCAACCACTAAATCAGGTACTAGATCAGGTTGCCTAGCACCTCATCCAATGTGACCATGAACATTTCCAGCTACAGGGCAACCACAACCTCCCTGGGCAGCCTATGCCAGTGTCTAATCACCCTCTCAATGAAAAATTTCCTCCTGACGTCTAATCTAAATCTCCCCTCTTTCACTTTAAAACCATTCTTCCTTGTCCTATCACTATCTAGACACATAAAAAGTTTATTTCCCTCCTACTTATTTCCCTACTCCTTTTAAGTATCAGGTCTCCTGGGAGTCTTCTCCAGGCTGAACAAGCCCAGCTCCCTCTGTCTTCGTAGGAGAGGTGCTCCAGCTCTCTGATCATCGTTGTGGCCCTCCTCTGGACCTATTCCAAAAGCTCCCCATCTTTCCATCAATCTGATGTGTTCCCTGAAGTCCACATGAAATAGACTCCCATATTAATGTGAGCTCCATGTTCAGGTGAACCTTTTCAAATATTGTTGACATTAACTACATATATGTTAATAACACATCTTGAGGAGGACAAAAATATTTTGTACTCTGAGAAAATCTGTCCTTCAGTTTGTACATCTTACATTCACTGCTTGCATTACAGGACAAGACAGTTGTGACTTCTGTGCCAGCTATGTCAAAACAGGAATTGAACTGCTTCATGTCAGGTTAAGACCAAGCACATGTCAGCTCCCATCAGACTCTGAGAAAGCTCTGGATACTTTGAAAAGCTTTTCGGCTGAGCAACAGCCATTGTTCACTCCGAGTAGGCTCCTGATAGCAGTGGGTGTGGATAGGAAAGGAAGCAGGACCTCAGAGGAGGCCTCATGCCAGCAGAGACCTGGTTGATGTTCAGGTGATGTCCAGGCAGCAACAGTGATATTGAATAGAGCAGAATCATAGAATCATTTGAGTTGAAAGGGAACCTTAAAAGTCATCTAGTCCAACTCTCCGGCAATGAACAGGGATGTTTACTGCTAGATCAGGTTGCTCAGAGCCCTGTCTAGCCTGTAAGTGACTGCTGTAGCCTCAGCTTCCACTGCTGTTGCCAGTGCCTGCAGCACTTTCTCCCTGGGAAGTAATGGGAAAGGCTGTGGTATTTGTGTCTCCCGTAACCTGGGCAGCAGGTGAAAAATGCCAGTGGTACGAGCTTTGCACAGAGATTTTCTCACTGCAGGAGGATGCAGGTAGCTCTGGCATTTACTGATCAGTGCTTTGGGCTCAAACACTTGGTTTTCACCTCAGATTCTCCATTTGGAAACCCCAAAGAATCATTCTCACCCCTCTACACACGAGGGCTGGAGGAGATGTGAATGTACCTATCACCGAGCTGCTATTGCCAGCGACGAGCAACGCCCTTTACAGCAGAACATGAGCGAGCACGTGATCCATCACATACGTATGTGATGTGATCACATACCTATACACATAGACACAACGGTAATGACAGCGTGCAGCATAACCAACGCCTCCAGCGGCGGCAGCAGCCGTAGCCTCGGGCCGCTGCCCGCCCCGCATAGGGCCCGGCCCTCCGGAAGGCGCCAGCAGGGCAGCGAGTGGCTCGGCTCGGCTCGGCCCCGCACCGTCTGGCAGCCCGCCTCAGCGCAGCGAGGACGCGGAGCGCCGGACCGGCCGGGCCCCGCTGCGGGTAAATCACAGCGGGGAGCGGTGCGGAGCCGTGAGCTCCGGGCCGGTCACCACCGCCCCAGGGTCTGCGCTGCAGCGAGGCCGGGGAGCGGCGAGTGGGTCTTAAACAGGGTTTGAAAAGGCGGCAGGAAGAAAGGCCGAAACGAAAGCACGATTTTCTGCCAAACGTGGAGTGAGGAAAGATTTAAGAAGTCCGTGCTTGCGGGCCTCCCGCCCTGCTCCTTAAGACCGTGATCGCACACGGCAGAGATCTTCTGTGTACCTCTTGGTGGTGTTTCTCGCGTAAACAAACACGTCGTTTGAGCTTACAGGCAGCATCGGAGTCTCAGAACAGAACCTTCCAAGCGGTACTGGAAAATGGCAGGTAAGCACAACTACTAGTACAAATGCGATTCACTTATACCCTCGGCAGGCTGGTGTATGGAATGCCTGTAGTGTTGACTTGTGATACTAAGCCATTATTTTGTCAGATCACTGCAGTTCCCTCAGCGAAGGATGCGTTTGAAAACTCCAGTCTCTCCAAACTCCCTGTCAGAGTGCCCTCAGCTCCACTTCAAGGGAAACAAACCACTGGAGGAAATGAGCTCAGGAGATACCTGAATTACATATTGCCAGCCAGGAACTGAGAGCTGCTTGTTTTGCATGTTCAGTTTTTTTCTATAATGCCTGGAAATTTCAGAGATTAGAATCATAGAATCATTAAGGTTAGAGAAGACTGCTAAGATCATCTAGTCCAACCATCAACTCACCCCCACCATGCCCACTAATCGTGGCCCTCAGTGCCACATCCACATGTTTCTTGAATACCTCCAGGGACGGTGACTCCACCACCTCCCTGTGGGAGGGCAGCCTGTGCCACTGCCTCACCGCTCTTTCTGAAGCTACACCCCAACATATTCACCTTGCCATTCAGTTTAGCTTAAATACATTCTGTTGGCAGTTTGACATAAACCAGAAGGTTCACTGACACACTGAGAAAAATCGTGTCACTTTTTGTTGGTGTCACCATGAAGACACTGTAGTGGGATAGAGGCATCTAAACATCTGATGTTGTCACTCACACAGCACTGAAACAGAAGATGTAGAGAACCTGCAGGAAGATGCTCTGAGCTCCCAGAAGTCGTTTCTGCAACAGTGTGAGACCATGTAAATTGGTGCTGCTTTGATCCCATCCTGTTTGTACAATTGCTGTTGCTTGTCTACCCCCCAGCTGAGGGAGATAAATCAACAGAAGCCTTTTTTTTTTTTTCCTGTTGTAGGGTGGTTTTTTTGCGTGGTAGTGGAATCAGCCAAACACTAAAGCTGATTCAAGAGGACCTTGTCAGAGGAGAAGTTGGAAAGCCCTGAGTTGAGCTGGTGTAGGGCAGCGTGACTTGCTAAAGTAATACACCCACTGTCCACTGAGTTCCACCTAGGAAAACCCAGCATAGCACAGAACTGTTGGAGGGGGGGCACTTTCTGATTTCTTCCTCATGAGTCACTCCTGTCGAGCAGGAATCAAATGCTGCTGCTGTGATTTTCACTAGTTTTGTGCTGCTTGGAAAACACAGCACAATAACTGTTTTGTATCTGCCTATCTCAAAGGTGTCTTCTGCTTTTCTTTCTGCCCCCAGGGAGAAAAGTCCTGATAGTCTACGCACATCAAGAGCCCAGCTCTTTTAATGGATCTTTGAAGACAGTTGCTGTGGAAGAACTGAGCAAGCAGGGCTGCAGTGTCACAGTGTCTGACTTATATGCAATGCAGTTTGAGCCACGGGCAACAAGAAATGACATTGTTGGTGAGAGTTTTTTCAGCAATAGCAATGAGACAAACTTGCATCTTGTTCATCCTGCTGCATTAGCAATCTAGAACCCATGCTGTTAGGTGCACTCTGAAAAGCAGTTGCTATCATTCTGTACAAATAGAACTCAACTAACAAGATTCTGCTTTTTTATTTTCTGCAAGCATTGATCAAGAAATGTCAGTGTAAGTATCACCTATTTTTTAATAAGCCTTAGAAATGCCCCCTCAATTAGAAAGATGAATCATCTGTATAGTACAGACCTGTTAGACAGCGCTCTGTCTATAGACTGAAGGGAATCAGGGATGCCATTGTTTTCCTGGTATTTGCAGTCAACTGAAGAGACATTTTAAGAACCACCTCCCCTTAATGAACAATATTACAGATGCTTTCTGCAAATTAGCTCCAAGCATTTAAGTGCATGGGCTTATGAGTCATTTTGGCATCTCACAAGTATTTAATAGCATTTAGCCATAATACTTTTTCTAGTCAAGAAAAACAAAGCTTTAACACCATCTATGAGAACTGACAATCTTTCTTTAGAACAAGAATCAAAAAGAAATATCACAGGTCTAAGGCGAGCACTGGCAAAGAAAGAAGATGCTTATTAACAGTGAGACTACAAGACTTAAGCATTTCTAAAAGTCCACTCCTGGGCATGACCCTTGGCTCACAGTGAGATTACTGAGAGACAAAAACGCATTAGCACTTGTTCAGAATCAACCTCTCATCTGAAGTCTGTTTCTCTTGGGTGAGAAATGTCTTCAGATATCATTGTACAACTTACTTAGTTTATGAGATTACTACTTCCACCTTCCCATACTTTTACCAGTCCTTTTGCTAAAGACTGATGAACTGTTAATTTAATCAGCAGAAATGGACTTGTAGTTTGATTTGGACATACCTGAATCAGCTCACCTAACCATGGTGGAGCCAGCAGAGCCAGTGGATACTGGTTACCCAGCCTCTGCTGAGTTTCCACAGAAACTGAAAAGCAGCAGCCACATAGTGCTTGTGACTGCGGTTTCAATAATCCCCAGTGCAGAGGCAGAACAATTAGCAAAATTCTCATACATCTTCTTAAATCATCCACCTGCATCACCAGATTGGGTCTTCTTTTTGCACATCACGTGTTACTACAGAAAGGTGAAAGTTTCAGTACTCTGAGGTCATACATTCCTCCCCCGTTTACAGTCAAGTCATCATCTATCAGCTGTGATGATACTGAATAGCCATGAAAAAATGGCTGAAATAAGTGGGGAAAAAAAAGGCAAGCAGTAACTCAATTTAGAACTGTAGATCACAACATGTATTTAATTCTTATTTGGCTACAGTGGTGTGGATGGAGTAAGCAATGACTGTGCCCTTCTCTCCATAGGTTGCTTACACAACTCAGACAAGTTCGATTATGCAGTGGAGACAATGGAAGCTTACAAGAGAGGATGTTTGTCCCGCGATTTGATCGAAGAGCAAAAGAAGGTGCAGGAAGCAGACTTACTGATTTTTCAGGTCATTATTTTAAATTGCATTAAAATACTTCAGTTGTAATGTGCAGACTGAACAACCTAAAAGGAGCAGTAAGTGAGAAGATTACAGATTTCCTTAGGAACATTGACTCTAGCCAGAGTGAAAACAGGCAGCAGTTCAGCAATCAACGTAAAATGGTTTGTACCCAGCATAGCAATTTCAAGGTGTCAGGTTTTCCTGGTACAGTGTGTATTTCAGAAAACATCAAAAATACCAGATCAAGTGTATTATTTGTGCTAGCACAGTATGAATTTTTCACACAAATAATGGCTCCACGCTGACATTTTTAGCAAATAGGAAGGCATCTCAAATCAGATCTTAAAAACATCCAAGTAAAATTCACACCTGCACTTCACTTAGAAACTAATATTCAAAAACAGTGCGATTAGACTACTTTTGTGAAGACTGCTTCTTGTGCCACTGCACTCTAAAACAGTTGCATGGGTCCACTCAGACTATAAAGTACTGAGTGCAAACTAACACTATAATTCTCAGTATGAGAACAGTGCTTTATTATCATGCAGCCTGATACTATACTCACGTTTTGGAGCACAGGCAAAGTAAACACAGATTTGTGCATAGGAATGTAAGGGTTTAAGTGCGAGTAAGCAATTTCAAGTTTGGGAAACTGTAGCAGACACCAAACAATCAGCTGTGTGGACAAAGGCTTCATCTCTACATAATGGCACAGGAACAAGCACAGATCAGGAGTACAGTTATTGGAGTAGTTATAACAGCAAATCCGGAAACTCGCTGTGACAAGGCCAAATGTAATGTCTGTATTCACAACGATGTACCTGACCATGGTTATCAGGCAGCAGAAAGCTGGGCATGGCTTCTTTAATGGGCAAGGAGTTTGGGGCAGCCAGCAGGCTTGGGGAGTTTTGACTTCCCCAACCATACTGCCCTCTGTCATTGCTGAGTTGGACAAGCACTGTCTGGACTTGCTAACTGATTTTTACAACTCATCTCTACTCTCTTCTGCAGTAGTCCTGTCTTTGGCTTGCACAAGGCCCAGAGTGTTCCCTATGGGAGACAGATGCCTGGGTGCAGAGTAGCTCCTAAATGAAACAGTGGCATCAGCAGTGTAGAGAGTGAAACATGTCACATACTTGTGCAAATGCAGTCAATAGCAAGGATAAAGCACACAATGTACTGGCCTCCAGAGTGCTGATATCCAGGAAAATATTCTGACCAAATTCATAATCAAACTGTTGGCCTAGGCACAGCTTGCATATATTCAGCTGTCCTGCTCCTGGTGAAATTTATGATGTGACTGTATCTTGAGCAAGTATTTCAATGCATGTTTTCATCATTTTCAAAATATTGTTTCTCAGATAAGTATCATAAAACATCCCCTGAAGGAAGAGGTTGCTTTCTACTTTCTGTCTGTGAAATACCAGAAAGAGTTGAGCACATTCTGGTGCAGAAAAAATATAATATAATATAATAATAAGGAAAGAGAAAAAAAAAAAAACAAAACCTACTGTTAGAGAGGAAGTTTTCTTCTCAAAATGGTGGTTCAAGGTCATCATGGCAGTGGGCTGTGAGACAGTCTCTTAGAATGTCACGGCATTAACAAATGTCAGATTAGAACTGATCACCAGATGTCCTGGTTATAGGTCACTCTGTGGCCATTTTGGCCACAATAACCATTAGCTTATACATTTCTTTTGCATTTTGTGTGGTCTTGAGTTTGAACTTAATGACGTTTTCCAGCTCTAGCATTTTCCAACTTCCATTTGTGTGGACGCTCTGACATTCACCATGGTATTAATGCACTACAGCTGCTTAGCTATGTACCTGAGATCACTACAAACAGAAAGCATTTCAGTTATTTTTGCCAAGCGTAGTTACTGCCTCTCCTTCCTGGAAGAAGACATGTACAAGATCTGAACAGATTAGGAAAGCAAGAGATTGCCCACAGACCAGGCCTAAGGATGTCCTAGGCTCTCTGCACTAACAAGGTCGTTCATTTTTTGCCTAGTTTCCCTTGTACTGGTTCAGCATGCCAGCAATCATGAAGGGCTGGATGGACAGAGTCTTGGTCCAAGGATTTGCTCACGATTATCCAAAATGTTATGATTCCGGTTTGCTCCAGGTATGTTTCTGAGACTGTTTTCTTAAGTTCAAGATTTTTGCAGTGCACTTCAGGTAATGGTCTTTCTTTTCATAGAATCATAGACCCATAGCATGGCTTGGGTTGGAAGTGATCTTTTCCATTATATTTGCATAAAGCTCTCACTTTCAGCTGTCCTCCATTCTGTGAAGGAATTACTTGTTTTGGAAAGCATCTGGCTTATTCAGGCCTTCAGCATTGCAGTTACAAGGGCTGCTCCAAAAGTAATGCCTCCTAATTTATTATGTTGGCTCATGATGTCAGAGGCAGATGGTGGTATGGCAGTAGAGGTTGAACCTTCCCCCCAGTATTCTGTAACATGTTGTTGCTGTGTGACAGATGGAAGCAGAGGAGTGGTCTGACCAAATGACATCTGAGATGGAAGTGTGTATGAAACAAAGGCGTGGAACTGAATTCATCCATGCAGAAAACATGCCATTCATTGACATTCATCAACGCTTGCTGGACATTTCTGGAGACCAAACAGGGGCTGTGAGCACAGTGAGGTGGTGAGTGGTACATTTCAGCAGTGGCAACAGTGAGAGTGTCACCTTCACTGGTGCAGATTTTTATGAGTGCGGCATGCAGGCTGTCATTCATCACTGGTGAAAATGCATAGCTAATGGTGGTGACTGTGTTGAAAAGTGGTGTTTTGTAGCTGAGAATTTGCTCTATCAAATAATATTATATGCTTTTTGTATCTGTTGTAGTTTCCCTGAAAATAAATAGAAGGCATTACTTTTGGAGCAACCTTAATACATTAGTTCAGGTCTTTGATGCTGATGTACTTATCAATCCAAAGGTATCTTGAGTAGCACTCAATAGTTGCTTGGTAAGTACAAGAAGTTACAAAAACTGCTTTCTAGTCCGTTACTGGGCCTCATTCCCTCATCTTCCTCCAAAACATAATCCAGACATGAATCCTCTGCAATACATTACAAAAGGTAAAAAAATAAAATGAATCATTTTAGAGTCAAGGGGGGAAGATGTAAGTGCCACACTTCCAAATTCCAGCTGTAGCAGTCATTTTTTGTTACTACTTAGAGCTATTCATACCAGTTCAGACTAGTGGGGATATAGCAGGTCTATATCTTTATTCTTCCAAGCAACCCTTCTGTGCATTGTAATCTGTCATTTCTGATTTTCACTATTCCAAATATTTCAGTTGGTTTAAATTTCAGAAATAGCTGCCCCACTGAGATGAATAGGAGTAAACTGCAATCATCATAGCTGCAAGCTGATTACAGGCAAGGAAGCTGAGATACTGCACTGAGTCATGCCAGGAAAAATGTAATTTTAATTGCTAAGGCAGAGAGAACACATGCTGAGTACGAGCCTGTGGCCAATACCACAGTTATTGAATCAGAAGAAACATGGGGGTTTTAGAACACCTGAGGAATAATTTGAAAAACACTTATAGCTTGGAAAGTGACAAGCAAGCCCAAGTCTGAATGAGGATTGTAGCATTCAATTTTTGCATTCGTGAGAGAGGGGAATAAAGATATCCTCAGTAATAGAGTGCTTTCCAGCCACAATTTTCCAAACATTTAATCAGAGAAAGCAGAGGTCAGCCCTGATTCACAAAAGGGTGTCAGTTTATGTAATTCCTTTTCTTTATGATGTGTCTCTGCCTAAAACCCTGATGCACAGTCCACTGTCTAGCTGCACATGTTCGGCCTGTGACTCAGAGCTGCTGCTACACCTGAGGTCTAGGAAACAGGACACCCCTAGAAATTGATGATGTCCGGGTTTCCCTGAATCTCTCTTAAACTGTTCAGCAACTCTTCTTTAAACATGCCTAACTTAAGCACTGTGTTGTTTTGTTTTTTAATTCTAGAACAAGTTAGCTATGTTTTCTTTCACCACTGGGGGAACTGAAGAGATGTATGTAAAAGGAAGTATGAGTGGTGATATCCGCTATATCCTGTGGCCCATGCAGGTATAATAAATGAAATCTATTGTTGTTGTTGTTACTCATTTGCCTGAATTTTTACTATTCAATTTTTTCTTTCAATTGTATTGATGTTAGTTTCACATAAGATTTATTTATTGTATATTATAAAAAGAAATAACTAGTTTGCTAATTCCAACCATCTACAAGCTAGTCCCTATAATCTTGCAACTGCTTTGAAAGTCCACAGAGTTTTAAAGTTGTTTTGTACCTTCTCCTCCGAAGAATGCTGAGCTTTTGAGGTCCCTTCCAATCCCTGATATTCTGTGATTCTGTGACATTTGTCTTTTGGCTTCTCCAGCATAATAGGATTTCCTTTAGCTACAGCATGCAGCGTTTCTTTTCCCTATACCTACCTGAGTCATGTAAGACGGGAGACAGGAGGGCACTGACATTATCCTGGCATTTCTTTTCTTACTGCTACTCTTTTGTCAGAGGTAGAAAAAGTGCTTTGAGTAATTTAGGTAGTAAGGCAAATTGGGCCAGCTACTTCTTCATATAATACAATCAGTATGTACTAATTTCTCTAGAAATCCTCCTGTCTAACCATTTTGAATACTGGCTGTGTGCTCTTGTGAGGCTACCTAGCTGCATATCTTGCAAATCAACATAATAAAGAATGTTAAACGCAGCTGTGAATTCAGACATACACAAAGAGAAATGGCAAGTTGAGCTGACAAATTCCACAGACCAGGATCAATGAAGCCGACCTTATTCGGTGCACTGTATGCTATTCTGCTTAATGCCTGCCCTTCCACACTAACTAACTGCCAAGATAAATATCAAATGCCCGCAATTAATTTCCCTTCTCCTGATAAAGGCACTGGTTTAGAAAACCTGTCTTACATAGAGTCACAGAAACAGTTTTAGATTTGAATATTCCACATGCTTGAATTGAAAGTGAAAAGCTGACTGTCTGCTAAGGCGTTTCTTTCTTTCCTTTGGGTTTAGCATGGCATCATGCACTTTTGTGGTGTGAAAATCCTTGAGCCTCACATCTGCTTTGCTCCAGAATATGTCTCTGAGGAGAAAAGGAAAGAGATGCTTCTTGCCTGGGCACACCGTTTGAAGACTCTCTGGAAAGAAGAACCCATAAACTGCTCTCCTGAGTGGTATTTTAAGTAATGTTGAAGCACAAGATACTACAGATACTTTTTCCGTTCTTTTGGGTGCTTTATGTCAATATCAGAATGTTAGCTTCAGAATTCATGTGCATTATGAATTCATGCATATCTTGAATACTACAGTTGGCAGCTTAGCTGGCAATAAAGCATTTGTCTTTATTGATTTCTGAGGAATTCTCTTCAATGATGGATGCACAGCTCTTTGTGAAGAACTATCCTCGCCCATATAAACAGTGACATTCTGCCTGCACGCGGTTAGTAACACAAGAGTTATTTAATTGCAAATTATACCCTTACTGCTTATGAAACAGTAAAGTACATTGCCAATTTCATTTCAACACTCTTCGTACCAACTGCCTCTTTCTTTTTATTGGCCAGGAAATACACTGCCTATACTCAACCTCATTGTGGCCAAACCTGTTTTTTTAAATGAAAGATCTACACTTGTGCCTTTAAGCTATGAAGCTCGATTGTGGATAATACAAAAGGATGTACAGTTGCACAGTGACTCAGAGCCCTTAAATTATACAAGCAAGAGACAATTTTGCCTTGGTCCAATATCTCTGTGCATGAAAGTGAATGGGAATAAAATGGAAAATGTCATAGGCACAAGTTGTGGGGAAAGTACATTTTTGTCCAAAAGACACAAGGAAAATATCTTCAAGTTACCTAAAGAGGGACTGAAGAACAAGTAAAACCCTCTCCACAGGAAAATAAGTGCCTAACCATGGAAGACTCATTGATTTGGAGGGGAGTAATTCTTTGGAAGATACACAGAGTCCTCAGAGTATCTTCAAATACGTGGAACCTAATTTTACAACTTTCTGGATTTTATAATTATGGCGCTTACCTTGCCAGAAGACAGATCAGAAGACAGAGTATCTGGTATCAAGAAAAAATCTCAACTGACATGGAAATTCTTCCATTCTATACACCTAACCATGATTATCAGATCTGGCTCTTCAGCTGACAACCGATCTTGTGAAATCATGTATATACAGAACATCTGAAAAGAATCATAGAACAGAATCATAGAATCACCAAGGTTGGAAAATACCTCCGAGATCGTCCAGTCCAACCGTCCACCTACCACCACTATTTCCCCACTAAACCATATCCCTTAGTACAACATCTAAACGATTCTTGAGCACTGTAAGGACTTTCTCAAGAAGGAAATTCCTTGTCACTGTCTGGTTGACAAGGATTCACAACATGCATAAAAATTCTAAAAAATCCCAATTGGAATTTCCTGCCAAGCACAGAATCCCACTGCAAAGCCCAATCAGGTCAAAACATTTGCTCAGTAAGGGATTCCCTCTCATTCTTCACTGTGTCGAGTGATCTGACTAGTTAACACAACAGAAGAAAATTATTTTCTAAAAATTTGGAAATAAGACATTATTGAGGGTCAGTGGAATACTTACTGTTATTTCCTAAGGACAGCTAATGAAACTACATCAGAATTTCCCAGCACATCCTGTATGCATTATTTCCTGCAGAGGAGTTCACACCAGAGACATGGGCAAAGGTGGAACTGAGGTGTTACATAGCACAATAGGAGGTGTCTCCATCAAAGCAATCAAAACCAGAATATAATAGCTTTTTAAATTATTTTAACAATAAAGCCTAATTTCAGATGTGAAAATTTGCAGCTTCCTAAGTCCTTCCATCATTAAACCCATGAAGGAAAAAAAAGTTTCTGAGAAAAGAATCAACTCAAAACTCTGAGATTATCATGGATGATAAGTATACGAAGGGACAGGGTCAGGTTGACAGTTGGACATGACCATCTTGAAGGTCTTTGCCAATCCATATGATTGTAAATGCAAATATTAAAGTTGTACAGGAGAGAAATCGTCCTTATCTTTTCTATGTTCAGTTACCAGAGAATTCAAGAAAGAAGGAAGTGGATATGAAAGCAGAAGTTGCAACTGTCAAACAAAATGTTACTTTGCTGAATCAACTGCAGTGCTAAGTAGGTTTAAACGTTAGGTGAAGAATATGATTAATATACATATTATCCATATGTATATTATTATATACATATTATATACACATATATCATTCAATATATGATAATTACTCAAATATGATTAAGATACACTTCTGGATACTACTTGCTGCATGTGTGTCAGCTCATTTACATCTGTGATAATAAATGGCTGTATTAGACCGGTTATGCATAAAGTAAGCATACAAGAGCAGCAGTGTTAGGTCAAAACAAGGATTCTCTAACTCCAGATCTTTTATACACAGTGGTTATAGACCAGGAAGAGCAAGCACTTCCCCTGAATACTGTCCCAACCTCTGACTACATTTAGTTCGGGGGATTTCCTGGGCTATGTTTGTTTTCTCCATATTTACCAGCTCCAATAGATCTCTCCTCTGTATTTTGTTCAGTCCTCTCATGGATTTATGTCAATTTTAAGCAGTCAGTGCTCTTTGGCAACGTTCATCTGGTCAGCTTTTTCCTTGCACATAGCACTGGAGTTGGGGAAACCCAGGGGGGGAGAAGCACATGGTTCCGAGAGCTTCATTTGTTTACTTCCAATCAAGCAGTAAGTGATCGATTCCATCCATTCATCCGCATGACAGAGTTTTGTAGACATGTATCACTTCCTCTCCTAAATACTTTATTTCCTGTGAAGTCCTACCCTGCTTAGTTATTCTTAAAAGAGAAGGCACTGGGCTTTGGAAATTGTTGTTGCTCTCCTCTGGACTCTTCCACTTTCACCATCCTTATATTGCGAGAAGGGGACCAGAAGAATCGCTGTTTTAGGTACGTTGTTGTGAATTGTACCTAAAAACACCTGGGAAAGGTTTATTTTATGGCATAAAATGAAAATGCTGAAAAATACCTGTCAAATGATTTATTTTTTTTTAACCATAAAAACAGAAGCTTGAAATGCAGCTATGGAAAAAAAAAAAAAAGAAAAGAAAAAAAGACGTGTAAATTTTCAAGAAGCTGGGCAATGGTGATAAAAAGCAATTTTGCACAAGTTATAAAAAGACAAAAACAAAGTTTAAATGACATTAAAAAATATCCAAGCCTTCATTTGATTATCTTTAATCTAATTATAAGAAGGAGCTGCTTAGTTCCCTGCAGAACAAGGAGACCTTAGATGGTTTAAGCAGTAAAAACAGAGGTTAGAGAAGCAAAAATAGTGCTACATTGAAGTACTTGGAGGCCAAGGGCTTTGAACCTGGGTTTAAGCAGCCATTCCAGCCTTGTGAGGCAGGGTCTAAAGAAGTTTGGGCTGGTGCTAACAGAGCTCTCATTGTTCCACCCGGCAGCAAGAAAAATGCTGCTTTATATCTCCTCACTCCACAGGCCCCGTGCTGAGAAGGAGAAGGAGAAGGAGGCTGAGGGTGTGCTCCCCATTGTGCTTATTCCAGACCAGATAAATATATACTGTACACCAGCATGCATTCCATAAGAACAAAGATTTTACTGTAGCGGGCAGATCAAGAGCACTGAGATGCACAATTTCACACAGCCATGCCCCACTCAGGCTGTGCCACAACTTACATTGCACACGTTTGTACAAGATGCCAGCAGTAGGCCAGCAAGAGGAACTACTGAAGACAATTTAGAGCCAGGTGTGGCCCACCATTACGGCTGTCTGCAGGCAGTCATGGTGCATTGCTACTCTGCAACAAGCTCAATAGTAGGAATATGTGACAATGCTTGCATGATTCTGCCTTGCTGAACCAGTAATAAAAAGTATGAGGCCGGAGTGCTCCGAAGTGCTTTTATATGTGTATATATACACAACCACACACATATACTTTTGTATGGATAACTACACACAAAAATATTCTTTGTATATTTATCCACAAAAAAATTTTATAGGTGCATCTACATACACACAAATAAATTAACTATTCTTTATGTCTGAAGTTCTCCATATGCAAAAATCTACTGCAATAATAACAGAAGGATACTAAGGAGCAGTAGTAGAATGGCAAGTCAAAGGAGTATGATCAAGGTGATTGAGACAGACTGCCTTTTCCTTAACTGTCCAGTTTAAGAATATTTTTGGCCAGTTTAATAAATAGACAATGCATACCAAGTGTGGGGTAACTTCTTGTTTTTGTTTTAAATGTATAAAGGAGCTCTACTTGTATCCTGTTACATTTTGAAGGAAGCTCTACCTGTACCTCCCATAAGGCTCTTTTACAAACAGCTTTTTTCCGGCCTAGAAACTTGTTGCATATGTACCGTGGAGGCTGGAAGCAACATCTATACAGTCAAACTGAGACGCATGAATAGCTGAATCATGGCTGTCTACTGAATTCACACCAATTATGCTAATTCTATTATTTCATTTATTTGAAGTAATCAAATAATACAATTCAATTAATGTTGCTGCTTATAAAGTTCATAGGCTTATAAAGAGAAACATCTGAATAGTAGAAGATGTTTTAATTGCATCATTTGGGATGTTATTCTGCTCAAGTAAGCCTAGAAAGCTGGTAAACTAGTAGGCTTGCCATGCCAGAACGTAACTGCAGTTAAGGAGCACACCCTTAAATGTGTATTAGGAGGTTTTATAATTTGTAGCTCCAAATCAGAGCAGCAACTATTGATGTACTTAAGTTGAAATCAGTAGTCCTCATGCAAGATGGAGAGCATATACCTCAGTGAACCTCATCATCAGCCTGTTTAACTCATGCTCTGTGCTGGACTCCCTTTTGCATGTGTAGCATTCCCAGTCTCTTGCAAGAGAGGAGGCTTTGGCCTGTACAGATTTTCCTGAAGCTGCTACCTGCTGCATGACTTGGCCTTGCTCTCTTCTAGTAAGGGCAGAGAGCTCTGCAGCCCCTGCACAGGAGGAACAACAATCTCCAGTGACATTTCAGCCACACAGTCAGTATTGACAGTTCTCCTCCCCTCTGCTTGCCCTGAAGGACAGAGATAGGACCATCACAGGAGCACTGAAAACAAAGGATAGCGGTTCACCACTTCCAGTTCTGCAATAGCCCACAAGCAAATCAGAGGAGCTGCTGCAGAGAAAATCATGGCCACAGACTTTTGGGGCAGATACAGACTACCAGCTGGATTCCACCATGTCCTTGCAACATGGAGGATTTTCATCAGGTCCGCCTTGAAAAACGTCAGCCTATTCCAGAATATAGATAGAGTCCTGCACCTTCTGATTCAGAAGGTCTTATTGGGCAGAAGATATGACTGAGAATTGCTCTGCATAATTTCTGGTCCATTTTTCCGGGTATATCATTTGTAGTAACTAGGAAAATCTGAATGAGTCCAATGCTAAACGAAGACCTGTAAATACAAAGTTTAAGGCTTGGAGCGAAGATTGTTGTCAGCCCCAGGGAACAGACTACAGTCTGGCATTTTCCTTGGGTAGAACTTGATGGAGGATGTGTTTGAACGTTAGTACCTGCTACTATTAGTACTTCTATACTGGAAGAGCTAAGAAAATATTGTGAGGTTTCCTCATTCCTTTCATTCATGGAAGAATAGAAAAATACCTCAGCCTGCATTAGCCAAACACTTTGAACTGCCTGCTGCAAAGGGAAGCATGCCAACCTCTCCGACACCTCTAAGACAATAGATAAAATGAAATGAAAGCACAAAAAAATAAAACTAACGAACCAAAAAAAGGCTGATTTTACCAGGCCATTGACTTTGTTTTGCAAACTGGGGTGTGCAGCCATGGTGCACTGAGAGAAATATTTACATCAATTCTCTGCTTCTTTAGAATAGAGTTCTACATTGGTTGATACCACAAGTACATCTGATAAATGTTTTTTCTATGAATATTAACCGCGTTTTTGTCTCTGCTCACCTCGTTATACATGACTAGAGAGTGCAAAGACAAACTCAAAAAAGCAAATCCCGTCCCAAACCATCCCACTGTGACAAACACAGGAACTCATAAGAGGAAGGAGAACACATAGAAGTGTAAAGAATCAAACTCAAACCCAGTAAGAGCACACAGCCATTAGCGATCTCCTTAATTTTTGAAACGCTTAAGACATATCATGATCCCTCCATGATTCCATGAATTTTCAAAATGGAGAACAGTTTAATATGACTACTATCAGACTGGGAGCCACGGAATAAATAAAGTTTCTAACAGAAGTAACATTGGGCCCAGAAAAGACAGTTATAAAAAGCTTTGTCATGAACAGTGAGAAAAGATGTCTTGGGTTGTTTACTGAAACGCTTTCATCAAGGTCAAGATGCAGCAAAGTATTGCGAAAAGTAGGAGCTTCAACTGAGACTCCTCATTGAGGATAAGTAAAGTTTGCTTCTGACTTGGAACCACATCATCAGATTCTTGTGTAGGTGACCATTTTCAGCCAAGGCACACACACACACCCTATTCACTGATGGCCAGTTAATTCCACAGCACTTTGACAAGCGCAGACGGTTGCTCCAGTGGCTACCCAGCATCTCAGTAACAAAAACCTATTAGTAATTCTAGTTCTCTATTCTAGTCAAACGTGGTCCAATTTGCTACCCTGCCCAAGCTAAATAGCAGCCACATGCCGTTTCTACTGTGGCTGGCTTTTCAGCAGACCAGATCACTGCACACTTCAGATCCAACAGAAGAAATTAAACACTTCAATGAAGGAATGCTGTCAGTGTCGGGGACAGCGGCATGACCTTATGTTCCACTGAAGGGAAAGGTTCACTCAACAGCGATCTTGCATGTGGGTAGCATAAATCATAGAATCATTAAGGCTGGAAAAGACCTCTAAGATCATCTAGTCCAAGAGACAGGGGGAACCGTGAAATTTATTGAATAAACCTTCTTGCTGTACGTGCCTGGGGCTCTGTGCCATGGCCAGAGCCACCCAATGGGCCTGTGGGAAGACACGGACCAGGTGCCGGTGATTGGCATGAAACACTGACGCTGAGCACACAAGAGGTGGGGGGGAATGGAGCGGGCAGTGGCGCTGGGGAAAGCCCAGAAACGTGTGCTGGGGCTGGAGCGCCACTGGCACACGTGCAGCAGGTGAGGCCGGCGCATGGTGATGACCAAGCAATGGATGGCGGCATCGCTGTGGGACGGGTGGTGATGTCCCCCAGTGAAGGTGAGGACTGGCAACAATGCCAAGCCATGGTTTGTGACATCTCCGTGCGATGGATTGTGACTGCTTGGCCCACGCTGCTTTAATGCGGGCGCGGCAGCCCAGCCCAGCAGTTCGTGCCTGGCCTCCAACTGAGCGTGTGTGCGAGGACTGGAGTGTGGACAGGGCGAGCTTTGGAGCTGGAACGTGCTCTGGGTGCTGCTAGCGCAGCTCTCAGACGCCGTCTCAGAGCCACTTGTGCCGTACCCCGACCCTGCTGGCAGCAGGCAGCCGGGACATCGCGCAGAGGCGCGTGCAGCAGCGCAGGTAGGCGGTGTGGCAATGCCTCACGCCAGCAGCTGGGCGGTGCTTCTTGAGGGACCCTCCCCAGGCTGGCCTATGCCCATGCGGTCTCTTGTCCTCTTCCAGCGTGACACCTGCTGTCACAGCATCTCAGCTGGGGAGCACGCTGTCATCTCCCGCTCCCCCATGCCCACCGCAACTGGTGGAAGCATGGACGCGGCATTAGACAAACGCTGCCCCATAGGCCTGGAGAAATGGGACGGCGTGGCATGCAGCATGTTTGTTTCCACTGCACCACGTTTGTTTCCACTGCACCCGGCCGTGGACTAGCAGCAGGCCCCAGCGTCCACTCTGCAAATTGGGCGTGCAGTCCATCATCCACGCAGTGCAGGCGGACAGCAACAGTGAGGAGCTGGTCCTCAGGCCAGCCAAAGCGGCATCCCTGGTCGCATATTGAACCTGTCTAGCTTTGTCACGGCATCTTGTGGCAACCAACTAACCACAAGTTGGCTACAAGTTACACAGGCAGTAGAAACATGCGGCTTTCATTTCCCCAGATATATCACATGTATTACAAAGGAAAATCACAGAATGATAGAGGGCAACGGAGGCCCAGGCTGGGGCCCCAATACATGCAGCGATGGACGGTGAAGTCACCCACCAAGGGGTTGTGATGTCAGCAATGGAGATGACTGTGACCTCGCTTGCCCTCGCTGTACAGATTTGGGTGCTGGCAGAGGCCAGTGTCACTTGTGCGTGGACTCCAGTTGAGCTTAGCTGCGAGACTTGGAGCGCTGAGCAAGTTGGTTGCGTTGTGCTGTGGGGCTGCTTGCACCAGGTCCTGGTGCCCATCCCACAGTATCTCCAGTGTTTCCCCCAGCCCTGCCTGCCTCAGGCAGCTGGGGCCGCACAGGGTGCACTTGTAGCAGCAGAGGTGAGTGGTGCAGGACGTGGCCCCCGCAGCAGCTAGTGGGGAACAGGGACCGGGAGGGTTTGCTGCTGAGGGACCGGGGCAGCAAGTGACCGTGGCCTCTCTCTCTTTTGCAGTTCGTAACACCTCCTGCTTGCTGCAGCACTTGTGAGGGGAGCAGCTTCCCGACCTCAGCTCTCCCCAGCCCACCGCACAGCCCGGGGCCATGGACGTGGCATCCAACTGGACCTGCCCCATCTGCGGGCAAAGTCGGGAGGATGTCACCTACGTGACCCCCTGCAAACACCAGCTTTGCTACGGCTGTGCCATCTGGTGGGCAAACAAGAAGCCGAGTTGTGCCGTATGCGGGCACAGCATCACCACCATCCGATACTCGGTGAGGTCGGACGAGGATTACCTCGAGTGTGCTGTCCCGCAGCCCGCAGCGCGCTCAGATGACGGCCTGCAGGACGAGCAGGGGCCTGCAGAGCCAGTGCTCATCCCACCTGAGCACGACTTCCCAGCCGAGGTCTGGGCTGCATTTTTCCAGGAACATCCGGAAGACCTCGAACCCCTGCTCCAGTGGCTGCGGGAGGAGATCCAGCAGGTGTCCAGCGATGACTGGTGGGAGGTGGAAGTGGGACAGTGCACCACCGTGAACTTCCTGTGTCAGCATGGGCTGGACCAGGAGGCCTTGGTGCAGGCGCTGCAGCAGATCACCGATGGCGACGTGGTGCCCTTTGTAAGAAGGCTTATCAGCACCGCCGCAGCCCTGTACGGCCCCACGATCCGCCACCAGCTGGACCACCAAGTCAGCCATGCTGCTGGAGGGCAGGAGGACAGCCCCGCAGCCAGCCCCAGCACCAGCACCTCCCATCAGGAGCCTCCTGCCTCGGGCCCAGGCCGCTCCACCAGCCCCGCAGGGCCCAGCACCGAGCCAGGGCAGGCGGCAGCAGCAGGCTCCTCCACCCAGGGGAGGGAACGCTCGTGTGGGGGGCCCCGGCGCCCCCCGAAGAGGAAGGCCAATAGCAGCCCCGAGGACTCACCCCCGCCCCGCAAGAGGCGGCCCCGGCGGCGGCGGCACTAGGCCGCCACTGCACTGCCGTCAGAGCACGGCTCCGGCAGGCTGGGAGGCCAACATCTACCTCTCAGCCTGCTGCTTGCAGACAAAATAAACATCTGTTACAACAAAGAAGAAAAAGTCTCTGTGTTACTGACAAGGCTGTTGCCCTTGCTGTCCCCACCCATGCTGCTTTCTCCCTCTTCTGGTCCCGGAGGTGGGCACAGAAACCCAGCTTTATTTCCTCCACCATAAACCGGCACTCATGACAGTGCTAACAAAACACGCGAGGGCTTCAACGAGTCGGAGATGGAGCACACGTTACTCCAATAATCCCACCATTAGGACTAGTGGGGGGAAGGGCAAATTTCTGCACCTGGGGTGGAACGCCTCCTGGCCACACCACAGCCGGGGCCACCCAGCTGGACAGGACCCAGGAGTCCTGCCGGACACACGGCTGAACCAGCAAGGAGCGCTGCCTGCAAAGGTGACTGCTGTCCTGGGCTGCACGAGGTGCCAGCGTGCTGCCACTGGGAAAGGGCGGTGATCCTGCCCCTCTGCTCAGCTCTGGGGAGGCTGCAGCTGGAGCGCTGGGCCCAGCGATAGGCTCCCCCGCGAAAGGAAGACCTGGCCTTGATCATCTTGCACGTCCGCAGCCCTGGGATGTGCTAACTGTCCCTGTCCCACCTGCCCAGGGGTTGTTCGGCTTGGTGCTGCGTTTGGAGGGGAGCAGGGCTTGCTGTGAGGAGCAGGGCCTGCCCCCAGCCTCAGAGAGGAGCCAATCCACCACTCAGCTGTGACATTCCCTCATGCCTTACAACTACTGACCGATTCTGCATGTCATGGTAGGCTTTTGGCTTCCACAGTCATTAAAACAATGGAACAAACAAAAAACCCAGGCATTCCCGCCACACGCATTCTCTGTGACACAAGGTGATCTACAATCATGCCTAGAATTCAAAGAATAGATATCTACACACGGTCAAAACCTAACCTCAAAAATCCTTGTTCCTCCTGTAGCTGTCACCACAAGGACATCAAATGTATGCTTCTGTCTGCATATACTTAGTTTTTGTTGGACATGAACCATTCCAGTACTTCCTACCTGTTGTACACGGAGTATTTGTTTGGGGATTTATTTGCTTTTTTCCAAGTACTCATCTTTGGAAATCCAAAGACCGGCAGATCACAGTTCACACAATATCCCAACCAAGAAATACAGAAAGTACGTACCTATATCTTCGCTTGCAAACCTCACCAGCCTCCTTGCCACGCAGGGTGGATCTTCACCGCCTTCAAGCATTCGAGGAAGCCACCAGAGGGACGCCTTTTCATCTGAGCCTCTCATGGACTTATGCAGGGCAGAGTTGCAATTGTAATGTTCTTCTCCTGTCTAGAATGGAGGAGCAGAGATACGGAGAGCTACCTGGAGGAAAAGGAGCAAAATACATTTAAGAGAACGGAACATATTTCCTTAGATCACAGTAGGTAAACATAACCTGCTTCTCCAAGTTCTCTTTAAGCACGGATCATGCTGTTCATCCGTGTTTTCAGCACCTTCATGCTCTCACATGTGGATCACCGCACCAACAGATCAACAGCAGATAAACGGAGGAGTGGTTTGTTCTACTGCTTAAACGTTACAGGGCAAACAATGGATACCCTATGACCTTTCCTTGAGAAGAAGGAAAAGAAGTTGGGAAGAAGACCTTATATCTGTATCTCCTAATTCACACACACTAAGGTATGAGAACATACCAGCCATGAAACATGGCTTTGGGATCTGTACACAGAGCACTGAGAAAGCAGCAGAAGGAGAAAAGTAAAGCAAGTATATACACAGGAGATATTTTAGAAAAAGAAATTTCACATCAATTAAACTTGAAAATGAAGCATGAGGTAAAATCAGACACGAGTTTTCTGTATTATACACACACAATAAAAAAAGAAAGCATTGCTGTAGTGCCAGGATTTATGATTTGTTGTTATCAGTATTCCACATCGTGACATCGCGTAGTGCACTGGGAGTTAAAGAGTTACTGCTCCAGTTCCATGGACTGTTGATATTTCCGGGTACCTGGTTCTCAGTAGAGAAGAACTACATCTCCCACAGGATGTGACTGTTCCGTTTCCGTGTAGAGGGAAAGATAAAACTGCTCACGAGTCATGAAACAGCCCCCTCCTCTTACTGCTCATCTCTGCAGTGCGTGCTCCCCAGGCGTCCCGCCTTCAGCATTAGAGTAAGGCCTTCGGTTTTGGACACTCTCTCTCATTTTATTTATTAGCTTCAATTCCAATTATATTATATTATGTTATCTCACATTCCGCTACCATATTTAGTAAATTAGTTTATCCCCTCAGCTTGTTGCCACCGTTTTGTTTTCAGGCATTCCATCATCTTTCCTCTTTCAATACTCAGAACGTACTGGACCTTTATTAAGTCCGCCACTCTGCTCTGTGGAGCTACACGTCTATATAATAAATTAAAAACACTGATGGAAATACCTATCTGGTGTCTGCATACAGTGTGGTATGAATACGACACTGAAAGGTACGTCCCAGAGGGAGTTGATAATCTTACAGAACCTGTGGTTTTTAAACAGGCTTCCAGTCTCTCCCTTGAATCCCTTATGCATTTCTTGAATGCTCATCCGATGATCGTGTTGTTCATCTCCCTGAGTGTACTCCCCCTCATTTCACTCAGTATCCGTATCTATCATATTTTGAGGAAGCCCTTCCCAAAGCCAGAGAATACTGAGTGGCAAGGAGTGTGGAGGGACTTGGGAGAGATTTCAGAGAGATGGGCATAGCCTGTGTCTTGGAACCTTACTCCTGAACACCTGCAAGATCCTAAGAACCAAAGCAGGTACTTGAGACAGGGATGCTGTGGCTCAGGTAGATCTGAGGAGGCACAAATTATTTGGGGCCTGGCTTATGCCTACCATGTCTTATATAGGCAGAGAGGGAGAGAGTCTCTGAAACTGAGAAAGAGTCTCAAGCCAAAAGGGAGAGTTTCCGGGAGAGAGTACGAACTGAGAAAGAAAGTCTCCTAGTTGAGCAAGAGAATCTCCAAACCAAGCAAGTCTCTGAGCTGAGAAAGTCTCCAAGTAGAAAGGGAAAATGCCCAAGCTGAACGAGGCACCCCCCAACTCAAACAAGACACCCCCTGAGTCAAGCTAGAAAGAAAGGGCAACAAAACTGCGCAACCTGATCAATCGCAGGAGGCACCGGTATTGAGGTCAGCTGCCCTGTAAGAGGACAGAAATTGAAATGGATGTTGCCTCCTTTAGAACAGAAGGAAGAGGAGGAGGAGGAGGAAGGAGAGGAAGAAGATCCAAGGGAGGGGCCCTCAACAAGACCACTGTCAACAACACCAAGGAAGGCGACAGCAAAAACTAGAAGAGAAGAAGGTGAGGAAGACACTGTCACCATCACTACTCGACCTCTGAAAATGACTGAAACTCAAGGATCCAGAAAGCATTTCTCACAGCACCCAAATGAACCCACTGTCGCCTGGTTTCTTGGATGCTGGGACAACGGGGCTCACCAGCTGGGAAGCACTGCTAAGGATTCAGCCATTGACAGAGGCATTAGTAGATGTCAGGATGAGGCCTTCACCCTCTGCAAGTGGACGCTGTTAACCGTAAAGGAGAAATACCCCTTCAAAAACAATCAGATGCCTGAGATAAAGAGATGGACTACTATGGAAAAAGGCATCCATTATTTGAGAGAATGAGCCGTGGTGGAAATGTTACAAGACTCCACCTTCATTCCTGATGATCCAAACCAAGAGCACGATCCTGAGAGAATCAGTTGTACACCAAGTATGGGGAGGAAACTCATAAGAACTGCACCAGGAAAGTATGCTGGTACACTAGCAGGAACATATGGCAGAGTTGCAAAGAAGACACCTTTTATTTGAACGAATTATTAGACTTCGTGACTTTGAGCAACATTTCACCCCTCCACAAGCTCTATGTCAGCCCTATCAAAAATAACTGAAAGACTGGATACAAAGGAGAGTAAACAGGAAGATACAATGGTTGTGAACCTTGTTTCATCATGATGAGCCTGATGAACTCGTGGTGGCATCAGAGACACCTGAAGAGAATCAGCATTGTCAAAACGATCAACTGAAGGGGCGGATCAAACTGATTTGCTCCCTACCTCTACCATCCAACATCTCAGCTATTAAAGGCAGTCGTTCTCCTCCTCGAGCAAGTGAGAACAGTAAGCCTATGTTGAGAATTGCCTTGAGGAGATACCTACATGAGCATGGAGAAGATATGAGGAAGTGGCATAAAAAAACCACTCCTGCACTACAAGAACAGGCAAGAGAATTACAAGACAGACCAACCACCAAGGCACGCTCCTCCCAAAAGATGATCGCTCCAGCTTGCTGCAGGACACGGCAAAAGCCATAGAAAGGACTCCCACCATGACTCATGGGAGGAGAGCAACAGAGGTAACAATTAGAAGGGCTCTGCCCCCAGCCAGGGTGGAGAAAGGGATAATAGAGTGTATTGGACTGTGTGGATTAGATGGCCTGGCACATCAGAACCACAGAAATGTAAGGCACTGGTGGACTCTGGCGAGCAGTGCACTCTAATGCCCTCAAGTCACAAAGGGACAGAATAATTTATATTTCTGGGGTGACTGGGGGTTTCCAAGAGTTGACTGTGCTGGAAGCCAAAATAAGCCTCACTGGTAAAGACTGGCAAAAGCATCCTATTGTGACTGGCCCGGGGGCTCCACGTATACTTGGTATTGATTACCTCAGAAAGGGGGTATTTTAAGGATCCCAAGGGATATCGATGGGCCTTTGGAATAGCGGCTGTAGACGCAGATGACGTTAAAGCAGCTGTCTGTTTTGCCTGGCCCATCGGAAGATCTGTCTGCTGTGGGGTTGCTATGAGCAGAAGTGCAACGGGTAGCAATTGCTACAAAAATAGTGCACAGACGGCAGTACCACACCAACAGGGACTCCTTGCTCCCCATTCATAAGCTGATTTGTCAACTAGAGAGTCAGGGAGTGATAAGCAAAACTCACTCACCTTTTAACAGCCCCATATGGCCGCCGGTGCATAAAGCCAGTGGAGAGTGGAGGCTGACGGTAGACTACCGTGGCCTGAATGAAGCCACACCCCCACTGAGTGCTGCTGTGCCGGACATGCTAGAACTCCAGTATGAACTGGCATCAAAAGCAGCCAAGTGGTATGCCACCACTGACATTGATAACACCTTTTTCTCCATTTCTTTGGCCACAGAATGTAGGCCACAGTTTGCTTTCACCTGGAGGGGCATTCTGTATACCTGGAACCGTTTGTCCCAGGGGCGGAAGCACAGCCCAACCATTCGCCATGGGTTGATCCAAACTGCACTGCAACAGAGCAGTGCTCCTGAGCACTTACAGTACATTGATGACATTCCTGTGTGAGGCAATACAGCAGAGGAAGTTTTCAAGAAAGGAGAGAGAATAATCCAGATCCTTCTCCAAGCTGGTTTCGCTATTAAGCGAAACAAAGAGAAATTTCCTGCACAGGAAATTCAGTTCCTAGGAATAAAGTGGCAAGATGGACATCAACACATCCCAACAGATGTGGCCAACAAATCACTGCCGTGTCTCCGCCCACTAATAAGAAAGAGGCACAATCTTTACTGGGCGTAGTGGGCTTTTGGAGAACGCATGTTCCAAACTATAGCCTCATTGTAAGCCCCCTTCATCAGATGACACGGAAGAAGAATAATTTTACGTGGGGCCCTGAGTAGCAGCAGGCTTTTGAGCAGATTAAACAGGAGATAGCCTGAGCTGCGGCCCTGGGGCCAGTATGGACGGGACAGGATGTAAAAAACATCCTCTACACTGCTGCTGGAGAGAAAAGTCCCACTTGGAGTCTGTGGCAAAGAGCCTCAGGAGAGAAACCCGAGGCCGACCCCTGGGATTCTGGAGTCGAGCGTACAGGGCATCCAAAGAGTGCTACACTCCAACTGAGAAGATCTTAGCCGCGTATGAGGGGGTTCGGGCTGCTGCCGCCGAAGTAATCGGTACTGAAACGCTGCTCATTCTGGCACCTCGACTGCCAGTGCTCAACTGTATGTTCAAGGGAGAGGATTCCTCCACCCATCATGCCACTGATGCCACTTGGAGCAAGTGGATTGCGCTGATTACACAATGAGCTCGGGTGGGGAACCTCAGTCATCCAGGAATCCTAGAGGTGATCGTGGACTGGCCTGAAGGCAAAAAGTCTGGAACATCATCAGCAGAAGAGGTATCGCATGCTAAAGAGGCCCCAACATACAATCAACCACCAGAAAATGAAAAGAAATACGCCCTGTTCACAGATGGATCATGTCGTATTGTGGGGAAGCATCGTAGATGGAAAGCTGCTGTGTGGAGCCCCACATGACAACTTGCTGAGGCCACTGAAGGTAAGGGAGAATCAAGCCAGTTTGCAGAGGTAAAGGTTGTCTAACTGCCCTAGATGCTGCTGAACAGGAGGGGTGGCCAATGCTTTATCTTTATACTGACTCAGGGATGGTGGCAAATGCCTTATGGGGGTGGTTACAGCAGTGGGAACAAAACAACTGGCAACGGAAGGGTAAACCTATTTGGGCTGCTGAAGTGTGGAAAGACACTGCTTCCTGAATACAGTTGCCAAGGTGCGCCATGTAGATGCTCATGTGCCCAAGAGTCGGGCTACTGATGAACAACAAAACAACCATCGGGTAGATCGAGCTGCCAGAATTGAAGTGGCTCAAATAGATTGGACTGGCAACACAAGGGTTAGCCATTTCTAGCTCGGTGGGCCCATGAAACCTTAGGCCATCAGTGAAGTGATGCAACACACAAATGGGCTAGAGACCGAGGGGTGGACTTACCTATGGACACTATTGCACAGGTTATTCATGACTGTGACACATGTGCTGCAATTAAACAAGCCAAGAGGATGAAACCTCTTCGGGGGGAAGGGCGATGGCAAAAGTAGAAATATGGGGAGGCGGGGCAGGCTGATTATATCACCTTGCCACGAACCCGCAATGGTAAGCATTAGGTGCTCAGCATGGTGGGGGCAATCACTGGGTGGCTGGAAACATTTGCAGTACCCCATGCTACCGCCCAAAACACCATATTAGGTCTCGAGAAACAAGTCCTGTGGCTACATGGCATTCCAGAAAGAATTAAGTCAGATAATGGGACTCACTTCAAAAATTCTCTTGTAAGTACTTGGGCCAAAGATCATGGCATCGAGTGGATTTATCATATCCCCTATCACGCACCAGCTACCGGTAAAATCGAATGATACAGTGGGTTGCTAAAAACCACACCGATAGAGATGGCTGGTGGAATATTTAAGCACTGGGAGAAGCATTTGGCAGAAGCCACCGGGTTGGACCATAGCAATCACGAAGGTCCTGCCCAATCCAGCTCCCTACGTACTGTAGAGGGGAGATAAGGCCCCTGTAGTACATGTAAAGAGCATGTTGGGAAAAGCGGTTCGGGTCTTCCCAGCGTCTAGAAAGGGCAGGCCTCGCCGTGGAACTGTTTCTGCTCAGAGACCTGGGTCCACTTGGTAGGTAATGCAGAAAAATGGGGATGTTCAATGTGTACCACAAGGGAATTTGACGCTGGGGGAATGTAGGCAGTAATTCATGTATCAATATATGTGTGTGTGTTTAATGTATGTTAATTACTGACTGTATACCTAATAAGCATGACGTATTCATCCATGGCCAAGTTTTCTGCCACTTTCTCATTTTAGTAAGCGTTGTTGCACAAACCTTCTCTGGAGCATGGTAAGAGCAAGAATTACATTGCAAATATATGTAATCCACCACATTTCAGCAGGAGGGTAGATTTACCGTTTTTCTGGAAATAATCTTCATTTACACATTGAATGAGAATCTGAATGTCAGTTTTCAAGGGCTGCCTAATGAAAAACTCCAAATAAAACAAGGCACCAGTGACTGTTCAGCGAACACAGGAGAAATGAGAAACAATCCCATATTATTCAATGCAGTGAAAAACTGTAGCAAGTGCACCTCTAATAAACCTTCTGGCACCTCAGCTGGGAGGTCAGCAGAGCCACCTCGTCCACGTAGTGCGGATGCGGCAACGTCAGCTGAACAGCAACAGACCAGAAGTTACAGACCAGAAGTTAGGCTTTTATTTCATCGTGTTTCACTAAGTAAGCAGGATCAGCATAGCAATCCCTGACGTGCATCAGGTAACCGCTGTAGGCCCGGTAATGGAAGTGTACCGGGTATGTAGCAGGCAAACCCTGTGTAGTTACTGAACAAAACCAGCTGGGACTGCCCTGCGATCTCGCGTAGGTGGCCATTTTCAGCCAAGGCACACACACACACACCTATTCACTGATGGCCAGTTAATTCCACAGCACTTTGACAAGCGCAGACGGTTGCTCCAGTGGCTACCCAGCATCTCAGTAACAAAAACCTATTAGTAATTCTAGTTCTCTATTCTAGTCAAACGTGGTCCAATTTGCTACCCTGCCCAAGCTAAATAGCAGCCACATGCCGTTTCTACTGTGGCTGGTTTTTCAGCAGACCAGATCACTGCACACTTCAGATCCAACAGAAGAAATTAAACACTTCAATGAAGGAATGCTGTCAGTGTCGGGGACAGCGGCATGACCTTATGTTCCACTGAAGGGAAAGGTTCACTCAACAGCGATCTTGCATGTGGGTAGCATAAATCATAGAATCATTAAGGCTGGAAAAGACCTCTAAGATCATCTAGTCCAAGAGACAGGGGGAACCGTGAAATTTATTGAATAAACCTTCTTGCTGTACGTGCCTGGGGCTCTGTGCCATGGCCAGAGCCACCCAATGGGCCTGTGGGAAGACACGGACCAGGTGCCGGTGATTGGCATGAAACACTGACGCTGAGCACACAAGAGGTGGGGGGGAATGGAGCGGGCAGTGGCGCTGGGGAAAGCCCAGAAACGTGTGCTGGGGCTGGAGCGCCACTGGCACACGTGCAGCAGGTGAGGCCGGCGCATGGTGATGACCAAGCAATGGATGGCGGCATCGCTGTGGGATGGGTGGTGATGTCCCCCAGTGAAGGTGAGGACTGGCAACAATGCCAAGCCACGGTTTGTGACATCTCCGTGCGATGGATTGTGACTGCTTGGCCCACGCTGCTTTAATGCGGGCGCGGCAGCCCAGCCCAGCAGTTCGTGCCTGGCCTCCAACTGAGCGTGTGTGCGAGGACTGGAGTGTGGACAGGGCGAGCTTTGGAGCTGGAACGTGCTCTGGGTGCTGCTAGCGCAGCTCTCAGTCGCCGTCTCAGAGCCACTTGTGCCGTACCCCGACCCTGCTGGCAGCAGGCAGCCGGGACATCGCGCAGAGGCTCGTGCAGCAGCGCAGGTAGGCGGTGTGGCAATGCCTCACGCCAGCAGCTGGGCGGTGCTTCTTGAGGGACCCTCCCCAGGCTGGCCTATGCCCATGCGGTCTCTTGTCCTCTTCCAGCGTGACACCTGCTGTCACAGCATCTCAGCTGGGGAGCACGCTGTCATCTCCCGCTCCCCCATGCCCACCGCAACTGGTGGAAGCATGGACGCGGCATTAGACAAACGCTGCCCCATAGGCCTGGAGAATTGGGACGGCGTGGCATGCAGCATGTTTGTTTCCACTGCACCACGTTTGTTTCCACTGCACCCGGCCGTGGACTAGCAGCAGGCCCCAGCGTCCACTCTGCAAATTGGGCGTGCAGTCCATCATCCACGCAGTGCAGGCGGACAGCAACAGTGAGGAGCTGGTCCTCAGGCCAGCCAAAGTGGCATCCCTGGTCGCATATTGAACCTGTCTAGCTTTGTCACGGCATCTTGTGGCAACCAACTAACCACAAGTTGGCTACAAGTTACACAGGCAGTAGAAACATGCGGCTTTCATTTCCCCAGATATATCACATGTATTACAAAGGAAAATCACAGAATGATAGAGGGCAACGGAGGCCCAGGCTGGGGCCCCAATACATGCAGCGATGGACGGTGAAGTCACCCACCAAGGGGTTGTGATGTCAGCAATGGAGATGACTGTGACCTCTCTTGCCCTCGCTGTACAGATTTGGGTGCTGGCAGAGGCCAGTGTCACTTGTGCGTGGACTCCAGTTGAGCTTAGCTGCGAGACTTGGAGCGCTGAGCAAGTTGGTTGCGTTGTGCTGTGGGGCTGCTTGCACCAGGTCCTGGTGCCCATCCCACAGTATCTCCAGTGTTTCCCCCAGCCCTGCCTGCCTCAGGCAGCTGGGGCCGCACAGGGTGCACTTGTAGCAGCAGAGGTGAGTGGTGCAGGACGTGGCCCCCGCAGCAGCTAGTGGGGAACAGGGACCGGGAGGGTTTGCTGCTGAGGGACCGGGGCAGCAAGTGACCGTGGCCTCTCTCTCTCTTTTGCAGTTCGTAACACCTCCTGCTTGCTGCAGCACTTGTGAGGGGAGCAGCTTCCCGACCTCAGCTCTCCCCAGCCCACCGCACAGCCCGGGGCCATGGACGTGGCATCCAACTGGACCTGCCCCATCTGCGGGCAAAGTCGGGAGGATGTCACCTACGTGACCCCCTGCAAACACCAGCTTTGCTACGGCTGTGCCATCTGGTGGGCAAACAAGAAGCCGAGTTGTGCCGTATGCGGGCACAGCATCACCACCATCCGATACTCGGTGAGGTCGGACGAGGATTACCTTGAGTGTGCTGTTCCGCAGCCCGCAGCGCGCTCAGATGACGGCCTGCAGGATGAGCAGGGGCCTGCAGAGCCAGTGCTCATCCCACCTGAGCATGACTTCCCAGCCGAGGTCTGGGCTGCATTTTTCCAGGAACATCCGGAAGACCTCGAACCCCTGCTCCAGTGGCTGTGGGAGGAGATCCAGCAGGTGTCCAGCGATGACTGGTGGGAGGTGGAAGTGGGACAGTGCACCACCGTGAACTTCCTGTGTCAGCATGGGCTGGACCAGGAGGCCTTGGTGCAGGCGCTGCAGCAGATCACCGATGGCGACGTGGTGCCCTTTGTAAGAAGGCTTATCAGCACCGCCGCAGCCCTGTACGGCCCCACGATCCGCCACCAGCTGGACCACCAAGTCAGCCATGCTGCTGGAGGGCAGGAGGACAGCCCCGCAGCCAGCCCCAGCACCAGCACCTCCCATCAGGAGCCTCCTGCCTCGGGCCCAGGCCGCTCCACCAGCCCCGCAGGGCCCAGCACCGAGCCAGGGCAGGCGTCAGCAGCAGGCTCCTCCATCCAGGGGAGGGAACGCTCGTGTGGGGGGCCCCGGCGCCCCCCGAAGAGGAAGGCCAACAGCAGCCCCGAGGACTCACCCCCGCCCCGCAAGAGGCTGCCCCTGCGGCGGCGGCTCTAGGCCGCCACTGCACTGCCGTCAGAGCACGGCTCCGGCTGGCTGGGAGGCCAACATCTACCTCTCTGCCTGCTGCTTGCAGACAAAATAAACATCTGTTACAACAAAGAAGAAAAAGTCTCTGTGTTACTGACAAGGCTGTTGCCCTTGCTGTCCCCACCCATGCTGCTTTCTCCCTCTTCTGGTCCCGGAGGTGGGCACAGAAACCCAGCTTTATTTCCTCCACCATAAACCGGCACTCATGACAGTGCTATCAAAACACGCGAGGGCTTCAACGAGTCGGAGATGGAGCACACGTTACTCCAATAATCCCACCATTAGGACTAGTGGGGGGAAGGGCAAATTTCTGCACCTGGGGTGGAACGCCTCCTGGCCACACCACAGCCGGGGCCACCCAGCTGGACAGGACCCAGGAGTCCTGCCGGACACGTGGCTGAACCAGCAAGGAGCGCTGCCTGCAAAGGTGACTGCTGTCCTGGGCTGCACGAGGTGCCAGCGTGCTGCCACTGGGCAAGGGCGGTGATCCTGCCCCTCTGCTCAGCTCTGGGGAGGCTGCAGCTGGAGCGCTGGGCCCAGCGATAGGCTCCCCCGCGAAAGGAAGACCTGGCCTTGATCATCTTGCACGTCCGCAGCCCTGGGATGTGCTAACTGTCCCTGTCCCACCTGCCCAGGGGTTGTTCGGCTTGGTGCTGCGTTTGGAGGGGAGCAGGGCTTGCTGTGAGGAGCAGGGCCTGCCCCCAGCCTCAGAGAGGAGCCAATCCACCACTCAGCTGTGACATTCCCTCATGCCTTACAACTACTGACCGATTCTGCATGTCATGGTAGGCTTTTGGCTTCCACAGTCATTAAAACAATGGAACAAACAAAAAACCCAGGCATTCCCGCCACACGCATTCTCTGTGACACAAGGTGATCTACAATCATGCCTAGAATTCAAAGAATAGATATCTACACACGGTCAAAACCTAACCTCAAAAATCCTTGTTCCTCCTGTAGCTGTCACCACAAGGACATCAAATGTATGCTTCTGTCTGCATATACTTAGTTTTTGTTGGACATGAACCATTCCAGTACTTCCTACCTGTTGTACACGGAGTATTTGTTTGGGGATTTATTTGCTTTTTTCCAAGTACTCATCTTTGGAAATCCAAAGACCGGCAGATCACAGTTCACACAATATCCCAACCAAGAAATACAGAAAGTACGTACCTATATCTTCGCTTGCAAACCTCACCAGCCTCCTTGCCACGCAGGGTGGATCTTCACCGCCTTCAAGCATTCGAGGAAGCCACCAGAGGGACGCCTTTTCATCTGAGCCTCTCATGGACTTATGCAGGGCAGAGTTGCAATTGTAATGTTCTTCTCCTGTCTAGAATGGAGGAGCAGAGATACGGAGAGCTACCTGGAGGAAAAGGAGCAAAATACATTTAAGAGAACGGAACATATTTCCTTAGATCACAGTAGGTAAACATAACCTGCTTCTCCAAGTTCTCTTTAAGCACGGATCATGCTGTTCATCCGTGTTTTCAGCACCTTCATGCTCTCACATGTGGATCACCGCACCAACAGATCAACAGCAGATAAAGAGAAGTGTAGTTTGTTTACTTTCACAAAAGCCAGGTAGATATCCCACCAGTTTTATGTTTTTCTTGCTCTTTTTTAATGTTTTAATAAAAATATTAAAAGATGAAATAAGTTTTGTTACTTATACACATTAACTGTATTATACATTTTTATATGCTGCCAAAGACAATTCCTCTTCACTCAGTTTGGCCCAGGCAAGCCAAAAGGTTTGACACCCATAAGCTGGACTATTAACCATGGTTATGTTTGTTTACTCGCTCAAATAATGAAATTATGGAAAATTCCTTCATAAATACAAGTAAGTCTGGAATGTTTGGAAGTGGGCTTTTTGCCAAACTATAAGAAGATAAAATAAAAGCAAAGCCTTAAATAAACCCAGACCACGTGGGAAGAAATTTTGATCTCACTGACTTCAGGAGCTCCAGCATTTCACTCCTTTGTAACGAGTCTGTCTGTTAATGACGTGAAGAGACCTGTTTTCATTATTCTATTTGAGTCAAAATTTAAAATGCAGCCTCAGTTCCTCTGTCTGAGTGGAGCAGATTAGAAGTGACTTTAATGAGAAGAAGACTCACACCTTGTACTCGAACCCTGCAAGGCTCAAGTTAAAAACATGAGCAAGGCTATCACTGGAAAACAAGTGCCCTTTAGTTGTCACCAGGGTGGCTTGGAGCCTTGTCTCAAAATAACATTAAGCTCTCAAAGCCCTCAAAAATTAGATAAAATCCTGGCCTAGCAGAAAAGATCCCACAGAAGATTCTCAGATCCATTCTCCAAGCCCTTGTGCATCAATACAAACCAAACACCTTCCACAATTTTCCATGGGAGATAAAAGGCACAATGAAATAAGCAGCAGCTCTGTGGGCTCAGGGGCTGAAGTCAGAGGTGCAAGCGCTTATAGCACCAATCACCACTTGAGGCTCCAACTTACCCCAGTGACCTGCAGTAGGTAGCAAAAACATCCCCTTATAAATTAAGGCTGAGGATGGTAAACATTAGCCCCTTTGATATAATGACTCATTCCTCATCCTTGCCAAAACTGATACGCACAATCCATCAGCAACTTGCCCTCTTGATGAAACAGCACATCTGAGTCACTTCTCCTCACCCAACCGGTCAGAAAACACCTACATGGTGGGAGAGGCGAGAGGATGAAGAACTGTAAGCAAGCCCCTAGTCTGGAGGTCTTTTGCTGGATTAACCTGCTTGCTGCCTGGCTCTGAGGAAGGGGACTTTCAGAAAGAGCTGTGGGACCACTGAACTGCCCAGCAGAGACAGCTAAAGGGGGCTTCTCTCACGTGAAACAACTGTATTATCAGCAAACTTTCTCAACCTCAGTGCTCACATCCTTTTCCACATCATTTATTTTCAGCAGCACAGATCCCTGCAGAACCTGACTTGTAACAACCCAGGAACAGAGAATGGACCATTTCCAACCTTCTTTGTCCTGTCTTTTAAATACGTGTCCATGCTGTAACCTTTCTTAACCTTACCTTTCCTTCAAAAATTCTGATAAGAAACATGGTCAAAAGCCTCTTGGAAATGCAAATAGACTGTATCAGTCAGATCACCATTCTCCATATGCCTTAGCTGCTCATATGTAAAACATGATTCCAATTTGAAAGCCATTATACAAAGGGATATATGATGGGGTGCATAAATAAACCAAGAACAACTGTCCAACCGTAACTCTCCGCAGTCATCTCAGTTGAATCCTGAGTAGTCTTTTCCCATACAGAAACTGCTCCTCATGCCATATAATTCTCGTCACTCCTTTATTTCACGTCTACCTTTGCTATATCTATTCTGGGAAGAGGTAATCAGAACTGTGAACCGTGTCTAGGGTGTGGAGGCATACCAGATTAAATCATGTTTGCTGAAGGGTGCTCTTGCAGTGCTTTAGAAGCCAACTGTGCAATAGTGGGTGGTGAGACACTCTCACTGCCTCCTATGTAGCACGCGCCGTGCATGGTACATATGTGTTGTGGCACACGCCTTTCAAAAACTCAAGGGAGAATTTTTAGACAGTGGTCTGCGGTTAATAAGGAAAGAGGAAAAAAAAAAAGGACAGTATCAATTTCTTAGAAGTACTGGAGATGCTACAGCAATTTAACTCTAAAAATATATTGCTCTGCTGGATCACTAGAAGCTAAATACAGTCTTATCAAAACTACACTGACTTCATCAGAATTAGGTTAGAGCCAGGTAACTTCCACTCTGTCTCACACTGGGGAGAAGGGCATAAGGGCAACGTGCTTCCCTGCTCCATTTAATCTGGATTTCTATTTTCTTGCAGCTGATCCTCCTCTCCCACACATGTTGAGGCCACTCTGGTCTTGTTCTCTCATGATTTGTTCCAAAAAATCGTAACAATTTTTCTTTATTTTATATTCTATAGCATCAGGTGAAGCACATTTGCAATGTCAGAAAAACACAGATAAACAAGTAGATCCCCACCTGATTTATATTACCAAGAAGCCTCACAGCCTACAAAAATCAAAATGCCCTTAAGGCACTTTTAAGCTAGGTTTCAAAAACCCAACATTTAAAGACAGGTTTCAGTAGTTCCCTCTTTGGTTTAAACATTCGACTCCTGGAACAACCTCACTAGAGGTTAGTTCCCTGCTCACAAAGGAATGTACCTCCAATATACAAGTTGCAAAAAGGTTCTGCTGGAAAGGAGCAGCCAATAATAAATACCCAGCATAATTCATACACAATTTCATTTTTTAAAGGAAAATCTTAATATAGTAATATATATGCTAAAGCCTAAGGACCTTACATACACAAAAGGAAAGCAAATAATTGAAGCTCGTGGCAATCTTA
The DNA here is from genome assembly GCA_016647715.1 of Pavo muticus. Classification (NCBI taxonomy): domain Eukaryota; kingdom Metazoa; phylum Chordata; class Aves; order Galliformes; family Phasianidae; genus Pavo; species Pavo muticus. The sequence goes on along the minus strand of JACDJE010000067.1, from coordinate 1,331,912 downwards.
AGTTTCTGTGCCAGGCACTGTCTTGTCATTCTAAGGGGATTAATGTACTTAAAAATAGCTTGAAGATTTGTGGTGTTTCCGTTCAAATTAGGTGAGTCAATACGAAGACTAACTGAGAGCTATTCCAGCCTTAGTTACAAAGATCAAGTAAAAAAACGTCTAGAAGAATCTTTGCCTACCAAGATATACTGCAGATTTGCTGGGAAGAACAACACTTGCCAGTGCCTTCAAAAGCAGTCTGCCATGAGACCTTGCTAATTAGTTCCCTGAGCAGCCTGAAATCTGCTCTCCCTACATTCAGGGTTGAAGTTTTGGTTTTTTGCTAGTATCTGACACGTTTTTTGCTAGTATCTGGCATAGGAAAGAAATCAAAGACCTTTTTCAAAAAGCAGACTGCTACATCTGCAAATACAGTTTACTCCAGTGGGATGTGGAGAGCAAAGGTAACGCCCTTACTGGAACTCAATATAAAGTCCAAGGGAAAGTAAATCCTCTTACTATTCTCTACGCTTACAGCTGCCGCTGGGCCACACCTCAGCATCCAGGGAGGATCGTGGAAGATCTTCTGAACTTAACTACAACAGGAAATCGTGGCTGCATTCGGTCACAAACAACAGTAGTCCCACATCTCAAGGGGCATCACGTTCTGCATTTGTGCTCCCTGATGGGATAGGGCCCTTCTCCCACGCCTCAATGCTGATTGTTGCACAGTGCTGCTTCCTCCTCTGCCCGCTATGGTGTCAGGGAAATACAACTCAAGTTTTTGAGGAGTGGGTAGGCCAAAGGTATCTAAATATCGTGACCTCTTCCTGTTACAACATAATATCTTGACAGCTGTAGGACAGCAGCGGGATCAATTAGATCAGATAATGCTTTAGCTTTAGATTAAAAGGTAGATTACAGAAAGATTACAGACAAATACCTGCTTAGGGTATTGTCCGCTGATCATCCCTCTGTACAGCGTCCTGGGCAGGGTGCTGAGCCTAGAATTAACATCTCAGCATTGACTCCAGAGCTGGGAACATTCAGTGTGAGGGATCACTCCTCCCTGCTGCTCCCCATGGAGCCTGTGGCCGCGGGCAGCCACAGTGCCATCAAACTCCCATCCCACCAGAGTCCCGGTCCCTACACAGCTCTTAAAGCACATGAGACACAGAAAAGAAAGAGCCTCTGAGCAGCTACCTGGCAGCTAACCACAGTCACAAATAGAAAGGAAGGAAATCCAGCATTCCATTGAAAAGTCCCTTTCCCAATACAGTACAAACTTACTGTGATCTCATTTTGTTTTTAAGATTAATAAGATGGGAAACTGTTCCAGGTAACCTTGGTGCAGCACTTTGTTCCGATACTTTCTATTTATCAACCCCCACCATTTTTCAGTAGTGCAATAGTACCTGCAAGTTTATTTTATTCTAATACTAATAACTAATACTAATAATTAATACTGCAATTTAACATTTGTGCTCATATAAATACATTATATAATACAGTGTGTGGAGACAGGACAAGGGGAAACGGCCAGAAACTGGAGCACAGGAAGTTCCGCACCAATGTGCGCAAGAACTTCTTTACGGTGAGGTGACGGAGCACTGGAACAGGCTGCCCAGGGTGGTTGTGGAGTCTCCTTCTCTGGAGATATTCAAGACCCGCCTGGACGCCCACCTGTGCGACCTGGTGTAGGGAACCTGCTTTGGCAGGGGGGTTGGACTCGATGATCTCTGGAGGTCCCTTCCAACCCCTACGATTCTGTGATTCTGTGATTATTGTGAAAAGCCTTAAAAAGAAGTATTGAGGTTATTGCCCACTGCAGGATAGCCTTCCTTTCTTCTCAGCCACAATTAAGAGATTTCTGTGTAAATTCAGACTGCATTGCTGGATCGGTTTTTTTTCCCTATTCGTTTTAAGAAGAGGTTTCATAACTGGCAACACTGAGCTCTTGAGAACCAACAAATAAATGTTAATTTCTGTCTTTTTTTTTTTTTTTTTTTTTTTTGCCTAGGGCAAAATTACTATTGACTAAGACTGAAAGATTTTCAACCACACAATTGTTAGAGATTTAGCCATCTTACTTCCTGTCTTCAGCCACAGCCGTAATGCAAAGCTCCAAAGAAGCAGAAAAACAAAAACGAAGAGCATCAAAGAAACCCAGAAATAAAATGCTGTCAAATGATTTTCGTAATGCCTGCGATTGCAACAGAAAACCAAAAGTGCATGACTTCCCCACAGTTATGAGATATGGCTGAACTAATTTTTGGTTTATTTCATTGCTACAGCATCTCAGAATCTCTGGACTGTAGGTTTTAGTACAGCCTTCTTTACAACACTTCACAATATGGACAACCAAGAAACACCTGTCCTCAAACTACATTAAACTTAATTTGCCATCTCAGCATGACTGCCTTAAGCCTACGAATTACTAGAGGTGTTAACAGCCCTTCCATTCAGACTTGCCAGAGCATTAAACACCCGTGACTTTTTCCATTCTAGTCAATCCAGAATCAGTTGAAAACAGGGATGCACTAGGCACATGCCAGTTCCATTGCTATCATCATCATTATTATTTATTATAATTATTATTTATTATTATTTAGAGCAGTAACAGTTATACTCAACATTTTGTGGAGATTTATTGGAAAGAAGCTATTTGTTTGTCTAACAAAGTGTAGAAAACTGTCTTCAGGCCCAAGGAGGAAACTTCAGCCTTGAAGTGACCGTGCTACCACCAAAGTTGTTCTGCCTCTCCACACACTGCCATTTCCCACCTCTCCTTCCAAAGAGACAATTTACAGACAGCTGCAAGGTACGAGTTTCCTGCCTCCTGTGGAGGAACATGCTGGCCAGCAGAATTATAGAACAGAATCATAGATTATTAAGGTTGGAAAGACCTCTAAGATCATCTTGTCCTACTGCCGATCCATCACAAGCATGCCCACTAACCATGTCTCTCAGTGTCACATCCTCACATTTCTTGAACTCCTCCGGGTCCTTTTCTGATGGGCAGCTTTCCAGTCACTCTGCACCAAGCCTGTAGCGATGTATGGGGCTGTTGCAATCAAAGTGCAAGACAAAGCACTTGGTCTTGCTGAACAATTGGCCTCAGCCCATCAATCCAGCCTATCCAGATCCCTCTGAAGGGCCTTCCTACCCTCAGGCAGATCAGCACTCTGATTTGGTGCTCTGACTTGGTGTCAGATCATCCATAAAGATATTTAAGAGGAAACAGAAGGCACAAGTCAGACTGCCTCTTTCTCTGAAAGGGCAAATAAGGATGCACTGGTGGTTTAAAAAATTCAGATTCCTTGATGACCACCACAGAGGAGAATAAAGGTCGATTCCTGTACTTGCAGAGGGCCAGAGTTCCGGGAAATGCCAGCATTACACACCAGCGTACTCATATAAAACCTCAAAGGTCTTACAGTACTGAAGGGAGCATGATTATTTTGTTTGCAAGAGACAGGCATAGGACTGATACAAACATAGCCTCAGAAGTCTTTCACAGCAAAGGAACCTTATCAAGGAAACTCACTGTGGGGTTTAGCACAGAATTAAACAACTCCGCCCTGGCCATTGTGTTTCTTTTTATCTACAATAGTCTTGGCCCTCAGCTTCCACCAGGATAGGAAACAGGCTACTGGATCACATACTGGGACTCTTCATCACATTTCTAGAGCTTGCCCTCCAGCTGTAGAAAGACCCCCTCCCTTAAACATAAGTTGTGGGCTGCTGTTAGCTCCCACATGGACCTGCTGCTGCTGTTCTGTTAAGTGCCAAGCCCTGAACTTCCCGGCACCCAATCAGCACTGTGAAGAGTACAAGAATTCCCTAGAATGGGAAAGGTAGTTATCGTTTCACTGAACAAACTGTGATTTAGGGATTGGTCTCATGTAAAGATGCTACATTAGCCATTATTTCTATGTTAGAACAGCTTTCCTAATGAAAATAACAGAATGCATTAAGAAGTTGTGCAGTCTTCCTTGCTGTTACTATAACAACAAGCAAGTTTGACAGAAGCAGGTGGGACACACTTGACCTCTGCAGAGGTCTTGATCTCACACTCGACCTAGATGCATAATCTGGTCCTTTTAGGTTATGTATTTCTGCAGCTGCATCATGTTTCCTCCACACTAAGCTGCTTTTTAAGCACCGATGCCGTAGCAAAGAAACGCATTTCTCCAACCTCTGCGTCTCAGCCGTATCCCTGCCTCGCCAGGCCCGCGCCCGGAGCGCCGCACTGCCTCTTCCCGTCGGAGGGTGTGTGACTTTCGCGCAGCCCCGGTTACCCTGCGCAAGAGCCGACGGAGGAGCGACAGCCGCAGCCCGAGCCGCCTCCTCCACTTCCGAGCAGGCGCAGCGACGGGGCGCGGCGACACCTCCGCCGCCGGGCCGCGGGGCTCGGCAGGGGCCGGCGAGGCGGCAGGACGGAGCCCGCAGCCACGGTAAGGCTCGACGGACCGGGAGAAAGCGGGCCGGGCAGCCGGGTGCCCCGCCGAAACCGAAAGCCCCGCGCCGCCCCCATCTTGCGGCGACGCCGCTGCCGGCTCGCGGCTCCCGGGCCGGCCCGGTGCCCGCCGGGCTGACAGCCCCGGGCGATGCGAGGCGAGGCGCGGGTGTGCGGCAAGCGGGAAGGGGCGCCGGGCCGCGCGGGGACGGTGAGAGCGCGGGGAGGCGGCCCGAGCGGGACCGGCGGGCAGGAAGCCGCCGGGAGGAGCCGAAGGAGGACGCGCTGCCGGCCAACGAGAAGTAGGCCGGAGCCCACCCCCGGCTCCTGCCGACCAGACTGCCCGTGCTGTGTCCCGCGGAGGGATGCGTGTTTTTGTGACCGCTTATAAATCGACGGTGATACAATTGTACTGCTGCAAAGCGTCGCGCATACCCTCTCTGCGCTCCCCTTCCCCATCTCCCTCTGCTCTTTTACCAGAACACACGGCGTATCGTTACTATCTTTGCTTCCTTTAGTTTGGCTTCTCCGTGCATTCCCATGAACTCCCCTCTGTAGACTCCTCATACAACACTTATTGTCTTTGCTATTTCCAAAAGTTAAGAAGTAAATGCTCCTCAGTGAAAAAACAGCATAGAGAAAAAGAAACAAACTAGCAGAGTAGAAGGGTTTAGGCTGAGTGGGTTATGAGAGTTAGAGATAGAGCTGTGAGGCACCGGCAGGTTTTGAAACATCTGTACATGCATAATTTTGTCCTCCGCTGCCACAGCCCTTCCACCTTTCTCCTCCATTTGCCCATATCAGTGATACCAGTTCCAGTTTGTTATTCTTCTCCATTCTTCACTGATAACTAAGTGGCCAAGAGGTTTAGGTAGCTTCAAACTTGGTTCCTTGCTTTATTGTACCTGGCAGCGCCTCCCAAGAAGTAACCTGCTCCAAGTAGCATTAGACCCAAAGGGCTGTAATTACGGGTTGCCCTATTTCATATTACCACGTTAATACACCCAGCAGTCCTCCTTAACCATGCATGCCACACAAGGTCTGCGTCAGATCGGTATCAAACCAGTGGAATGGAGCAAGCTGCTTTCAAATGCCTGTTACGCCCATATCGGCTGGTGATCAGGGCATGATTCTGGGGAGTTTGTGCTGCTCCCAGGGGTCAGAAGGGAGAACATGAGGTTAAAAAGAAAACAGAACCCCATGTTATACTTTGACTGCTCTCCAAAGAAAAGCCAGGCGTGGATAAAATAAAATCCCTCTCTTTTAGCAACCGTTGTTCGAAGTTTTCATAGTACATATTCACAGTTGTTAAATATGAATCATCTCTAATACAGATGCTCAGAGTAGAATGTTGGAAGTAATGTGTTTTGTAATCAACCAACTGTACTGGCGAAAGTGACTTTATAGAATACACACTACCCTCAAGAAGTATAGTTGGCCTCTGTAATGTTAGGCTGAGGTGAACTACAAAACTTCTTTTCTCTCAATCACAGACACTGAATGTATGTATTGATGTATCACAGGTGCTAAGGATACATCTGAATCGCCATGTATCTCAAAAAGAAGTAAGCTTTGAATGGACCTGAGCCCTCCTCCTTGATTTCTGCATTATCCGACACTCTCAGGTAACAACAGTCAGTATCTCATTAGGTAGCATACTGAAATAAGTACTCTTTAAATAATACACATCTACGTATGTAATCTGTGTTCAGAAGAACAGTACGTGCAATTCTTGCATGAGCACTTGCTACTTAGATGTGAAATTACCGTTAGCGTGCATAACTTACTGTGGATCATAGGATCATGGAATGGCCTGGGTTGAAAAGGACCACACTGATCATCTAGTTTCAACCCCCCTGCTACGTGCAGGGTCACCAACCAGTAGACCAGGCTGCCCAGAGCCACATCCAGCCTGGCCTTGAATGTCTCCAGGGATGGGGCATCCACAACCTCCTTGGGCAACCTGTTCCAGTGCGTCACCACCCTCTGTGTGAGAAACTTCCTCCTAATATCTAACCTAAACCAAAACTATGGATATGTGACTTAGGTCCAGTATTTTAAAGGGCTACCCCAGATAAAGAAGCATGCTGTTAGTCCATGTCATGTTAAAGTCTCATGGCTGAATTCAGGCCTTTGTACTCATGACACCTATACCCATCAGCAGCATCTCACCAAGAAAGCCAGGGAAGCCATAAGGCCATCGCTGGGAACTTTCAAGGAGACAAGAGAAGCAGCAGGGATTCTTAGCAGCACAAGGTGCCATATCATCAGTCCTCTGCTTACTAGGCAGGCTGGCGCTCCAACAAAACACAGTCAGCATACTTTCAAGTCTAGGAAAGCCAAAGAAGAAAAGTCTGAAGAGAGTGAACTGCTTCAACTGTAAGGAGGATTTCCCCTGTCTGTATGACAACAGATCATAGCATATACATATACAGGGAAGAAACTGTTAATTTCTGTATTCTATGGGTGTATTTTTTGTTATTATTCTTTATTCTTCCCTATTTTGGCTTGTCAATATTGAAATGATCAGCCAGTTTCCAGATTATTAACATCTCTCTTCCTTCAGCTACCCGAATGAACTAATCTGTTGCTGCTGACAGTGCCTCTGTTACAGCTGTCACAGCCACCCTGAAGAAACTGCAACTGCACAACCCTTCTTGTCTCTTGGACTTTGCCTTTTTTTAGAAAACTTTTCCTTTACGTGACATAACGTGATTAAGGTGAGAGTTCAGGCTGGAAAAGCAGAGCTTGTGTGTTGCTGACGTGCGCTTGAGGTAGGCTGTGCAGCCTTCTTTTCAGGTTTTACCTCCTGAGAGACACGTCAGGCAAGAGAGTGCTGCAGCTTTATCTAAAGCTTAAAATGGCTTGGATATTCACTGGGGTGACTTGCCTACCCATTTCAAGGCTCCCCCAAATTCTCAGTCTTTGTTGTTGGTTTATTTAGGAGTCACTGCAAGCCTTCATATTTCCCCGTCTTGTATTTTTTTTTCCAAGGGACGGGGACAAGAGAGTGTTTCCTTATGTCCCCACCACAGTCCTTGCCAGTGTTAGTCTCTTTAAATTGAGGCAGCTGTGAAAAGGAGATTTCTGCAGAAGCTGGGTTCTCTTTCATCATCCAGAGAAAACTTTCCTTTGTTTTAAGCTTCAAGCAAACTCTCGTAAAGCTGAATTTGCAAAGATGCCTAAGGCATAGCTTAGAGTTAGAAAAGTATCTGGGCACCTGGTAGACCCACGTTCAAGCAGTACAGAAAATAAATTGCCTCTCACAATTGCTGTGCACAACCTGCCCTTGGAACTGTGGCCCTTGGTTTTTCAGCATCTCACTTCTTGCAAGCAAAGCGTGGGGTACAAGGACAGTACCAATCCACTGCATATTATATGGATAAGTACACATAACTTTATTATTATTATTAACAGTAATTTGCAGCAATCGGGTGAAGAAACAGTTTAACATCAGTTTAATATGACTCTGATGGATTGATAGAATACATCATTTGTGATCTTAAGGTCTGATCCTATAAGAGAACAACAGAATCTTCAGTTTCACACTGAGGCTCTTTGAAATGCAGCTAGTTCAGAGGAGTTACAAGAGTATATATGCCAGCGTCCCTCTCCTTATGTAGAGGCTCATTTAGTGGAACAGCTGAATGCTGAATAATGACACTTTCTTTTCCTCTTTCCTATAGGTCCAGAAGCACTAGGGTACTTCATTTCCTTTTTACTGCTCAGCCACAAAGCCTGCAAACATGTCACTGGATGACATCCACATGAGCACAGAGGATTTGCTTGACAAACAACAATTAGATGCTGGAGGATATGGAAAAATTTTGTTATGCCTTCACAGGACATACGGATATGTAGTATTAAAAACAGTGTATACAGGACCCCAGCGCACTGAGTAAGTTAAAGATCTGTTCTTTTCTTTCAGTCTAATGAGTCCTCTAAATTCAATGGAGATAAATCTAAATAAAAGTTTATCATTTTAGATCTGTGAATCCTGGAGATAGTGGGGGAAAACACTCTTAATACAGTACTAGCAGCTTTCCTTCAGATTTTCATTTTTCCCTCATTAGCCACCTTTTCTGCAGTTTTAACTCATCACAGTGGAGTTCTCAGGTTCATAGAATAGGCCTGGGCTGAACGGGACCACAAAGATCATCTAGTTTCAACCCCCCTGCTATGTGCAGGGTCGCCAACCAGGCTGTTAGACCAAGCTGCCCAGAGTCACATCCAGCCTGGCCTTGAATGCCTCCAGGTTTGTTGTTTTGGTTTGGTTTTGGTTTGTTGCTTTTTTTTTGCAAGGTGTGCACTGCTGTGAATTGTTAAGTCTTGCACACCTAAGCAAATCTTAGAATCATAGAATCATAGAATCACTAAGGTTGGAAAAGACCCACAGGATCATCCAGTCCAACCATTCACCCTTCACCAATGGTTCTCGCTAAACCATGTCCCTTAACACAATGTCCAAACGTTCCTTGAACACCTCCAGGGGTGGCGATTCCACCACCTCTCTGGGCAGCCCATTCCAGTGCCTGACCACCCTTTCAGAGTAGTAGTATTTCCTAACATCCAGCCTGAACCTTCCCTGGCGCAGCTTGAAGCCATTCCCTCTAGTCCTATCACTAGTTACATGAGAGAAGAGGCCGACCCCCAGCTCACTACAACCTCCCTTCAGGTAGTTATAGAGAGCAATAAGGTCTCTCCTGAGCCTCCTCTTCTCTAGACTGAACAATCCCAGCTCCTTCAGCCGCTCCTCATAAGACCTGTGCTCCAGACCCCTCACCAGCTTTCTTGCCCTTCTCTGAACACGTTCCAGGGCCTCGATGTCTTTCTTACAGCGAGGGGCCCAATGCAAGAACTCAGTGGACATGTTATTTTCAAGCTTGCCAATCAGTTTTCAATATAGTTGTCCCAACTGTAGATGTCCACTAGGAACTAAACAGACGCTGTCTGTCGGCAGTACTCCAGCCCTACAGTTATGATTCCAAGAATGTAGCTCTCTCTTCTGAGAAGGACTGTGAGCTAAACCCACTGATTTAATTCAGGGACTGAAATAGTTGTTGATATCAATGGATTCAGGTCACATTCTAGCTCTACTTCCTCATAGTCCTAACCATCATAAAAAAACTTTCCCTTGAGTCATCTACTAGAGAGAGACAAAAACCCATGTTCTTCTAATTTGAGTTAGGATAAATAATTTCAGTCTTGATTTTGCCAGTGCAAAGTGAATTAAGAGATTCTGGTGGTTTGCAGATCGCACTGATGGTTGGGACAAACAGCTAAAATGGACAAGCTTGCCAGCTTTGTTTCTGGTTTTGTTTCTTTCCAGTCTCATTGTCCAGGCTCTTTAAGTTTTTTATTCCTTAAAAGTCTTGAATCAAAAGTCTTAAGCAACCTTCTAAATGAGCCTAAAGCTCGTAAAGAACCACCTTCTCTAGTACTGGAGAGGAAGACAGAGGGAGAAAGCAGTTTCCCCTTGAGTCACAGGCTAGGATTAGCGAGCAATATAGTCTCAAGCTGTTCTTGCCTCCATTTGCCTGTGACTTAACAGGAATAATAGTAAAATACCATCTCTTCTTATATTTAAAATCATGGGTACCTTCTTTCTCTAGCAGTGAGCTCCTGTCTGCGTACCTCTGACTATTGGTGGGTTGTAGTATGGCCCAGGTGACCAGACTTTGAGTTCACCCTAAACCCATAATCCATAGTAAATGTTATCAGCATCCAGTATGCGGGTAGTCTCCTCTATAGTAAATCCACCGTACCAGTTCAAAACAAACAGAAGAGATGGTTCACCTTACAGCAGAGGTTGACATTTGGCCATCATTTTCATGACGAATCAACAGTGTTTTCATTCTCGTGTTTTTTCCTAGCCCGCATTCAGAGTAATTGCTTTTTTTGCAGATGTAATGCTTCCCTCCTTGAAGAAGGCAGGATTATGCGCAGTCTGCAGCACGACCGTGTGGTAAAACTACTGGGTGTAATTTTGGAAGATGGGAACTACTCGCTCGTGATGGAGTATGTGCACCGGGGCAACATGATGAAAGTGCTCCAAAAAGTGAGCTGTGGATTGCTTCGTTCCTTGCTGCTCCTTTCGGCTGGTGATTGAAAGGGACAGGATGTTACTGCCATCTCCAGAGGATGCAGTCTTTTTAGTTTCTGATTCTCCTTTCTGTATTAAAGGGCCAGCAGCAGCCTGCCTGCTCTAGAGATGGCAGGTCGTAAAAGCAGAATACAGCTTTGGCTTTCCTGTGCATCGCAGAGGAGCAGACCTCAGTTGTAGGCTCAGAGTTAATGGGGTGTGTTTGTAGAAATATCTGAAGAATTTTCTTAAAAAGAGTGCTTTTGTAAATATGGAGTGACTCTAAAACTACCGTCATGGAATTATTTAGATTCAGGAAGGACCTTTAGTTCATTTCATACCCTGTCTTGAGCAGAGGCACTCGTAAGACTGAGAAACAAACTCGGTTAAATACTGTTTCTTATTTGATGGTTGTAGTAGCATTCTTTAACAGATGGTTTTCCTTCATTTCAGCTCCCAATACCTTTGTCAGTGAAAGGGCGTTTCATCCTGGAGATCATAGAAGGAATGCTGTATCTACACGAGCAGGGCTTAGTACACAAAGACCTAAAACCAGAAAACATCCTTGTGGATAAAGACTTCCACATTAAGGTGCGTGTTAAGGTGGAAACGGAGAATGCTGATAATTTGCAACATAGACCACAGTTCATCTGCATTCGGGTGGTGTTGCTGATTGGTAGATGAACTCTTCTGTATTTCACTGAGCTGTCGCTGAGACAATATTAGCAGTGACCTACGCAAGCTCTGCTCCTGAGATTTGCATAATCTTCTCCCCATCTGTGAAAAAAAAATCACTCCATTGAGTGACTGAACAATATTAGTGAGAATTGATGAATAACGAAACAGCCAGAAAGAAGAAAGAACAAACTTTAGCACCCATAGTTTGAATCAAGAAATATCTTAAGGATTGTGTCTTTTGCCTTTTATTGCTGTAATTTCTCATCCTGCCTCTAATTCCTTTTTCTTCTTCTCTTTATTATCTTTTCCTCTTTTGTCTCCCTCTTTTTTCCCCTTAGTCATCATTTTTAAATGACAGCCAGCAGCTACCCCAAAAAAAGCAGCAGGAGACTTCTTCAAAGAATGATTTATAAACCTGTTCCAAAGTCCTTCTATTAACTTCAGAGGGCTTTTGGATCGAGACGTATGCATATAGAGCCTACTGCTCAATAAACCTGAGTAGAATTTACAGCAGTCCTCATCAATTGTCCTGGTCAAGGTGAGTTACTGAGATAATCAACTCGTTTCAATAGGAAACTACTGAATGAAATGTTGTGAAGAAAACTCTGTCACTTGATGCTTCTCACACATAAATTAATGAGAAATAATTTGACAAGATGAAGATAGTAGCAAGTCATAGTGCAGTATGAGCAGCTTGCAGAAAAGAGAGATAAGCTTGTATTGGTTTTTTGGACCAAAACAAAAAACCAACAACAAACCCGCCACCTCATTATCCACTTTAAAGGTAAATGGGATGGTTTGGGGGGGTTTCAGACTGCTTATACAGATGGGCACAAATCAGATTGTTATCACGCTGTATGGCAAACCGAACTGGAGCCCAGGATCAAATTCAGAATCAGATCAGACTTAGCAGTTTGACCAAAAGTTTCACTTAAAGCAGCTGTTGAACGATCTGTCTGCTCAGATGTGTTTAACACTGCCAATATTTATAATGGGAAACAGCCATTCGAGGAAACTGAAAACGCAGGAGGATTTCTTATCATGTTTTCCTCTGCCATATTAGACCTCCTCTCACTTTTAGACATGAACTTGGAGACCTAGGTCCTCAGCAGGTTTTAACTTAGAATTTCTTCCTCTTTGAATACGTCTCCTCTAAATTTAGCTGAAAGCTTTAGAAACTAAGGAGGAACAGTAAGCTAGTTAGAGGCAGCAGGAGAAGAGTTAGAAGTGAAGCAATGTGTCTCTCCAGTTGTATCTGAAGTGATTGGGTTACGCAACTTGCTGAGTGTCACAGCTTCCTGTGGCCAAGTGAGGTAGTCCCACTTTCTTCCATTTTTCCTCTCCTGTTGAATTCCTGGACCTTGGCCACCCTGCCCCCCGTATTATTTAGGAAGCCAAACCAAGCAGATTACATTTTGCCTTTCTGGCCACCCTTCTGTCGGGGAGCACTTAGTTCAGCAAGCTGGTTGAGTGCCTCACACTACATGCCCTGCCAGTGCAGGAACAGAATAAGCCAAGGGAGCACATGAGAGGAGGCTGTGAGAAAAGGAAGGTAAAATTACTTTGTTCACCACCAGCCATTAGTCTAGCTAGGTTTCAGTAATGTCATGTTGTCCAGTGCACACTACCCAGATAGTCTGGCTTTAACTTATTTCATGCTGTCCTTTTTCCTTGTCTCTTACAGCACACACATTGTATCACTTTAGCTCTAATTCCTCTCCTTTTTTGTAGAAAGGTGTAAGGGGGGTTGAGTTAAATGGATTCCAAATGGGAAGGGGGAGGTGGTGATGTGCATGCTTCTCATAGATTATTCCTGAATCTTAGCCGCTGCTTTTGTGGATCTTCTGTTATGCTGTGAGTACAGCAGAGCGCATCTCAAACAAGATCATCACTGTGAGCAAGACTGAATGTTTTTCCCCTTGCGTTGTACCATTGCTCCAAGTGGTCTTAAGCTAATAATGAAAGTTCGACCTCATGGTTTCCAGTTGGCAGCAATATTTTACTTAGGGGGAAAAAAAAGATAAAATAGCAAACATTTTTCGCCCTTTCCTTTAGTTTCACTTTTGCAGTTTCTACCAGCTACTGTTAGAACATTGAGCACTGCATGAATTCCTTCCTTATCTCCTTTTCACCACAGCACTAGCTCTGACATTTTTACTTGTTGTTAAAGATTGCAGATCTTGGTGTTGCTTCCTTTAAGAACTGGAGCCGGCTGACCAAAGAAGAGACCTGCCGACAGAAGAAGATCAAGAGCGCTTCCCAGAACAACGCCGGGACCCTTTTCTATATGGCCCCGGAGCACTTAGAAGATGTTAATGTAAAACCTGTGGAGAAATCAGATGTTTACAGCTTTGGCATTGTAATCTGGGCAATTTTTGCTAACAAAGAGCCATATGAGAGTAAGTTACTTGGAAGAAGACTAGATTACAAGATTAAGTTATAAACATTAAGCATTTAAGGTTACAAAGTTAAGAATAGTGGATTATAGTGCCTCTGCCCAAGTATAGCCCCCCGTTTTACATCTCATGGCCACTTATAGGCATTGGTTGCATCATTCCTTTTAAATGTGGTCAGGAATATCCCAGTTGCCCTTGAACTACAGGCACAAGGCCAAGTTTGAACATACAGAACATGTGTAAACCTCCACCCAGTGGCAGAAATAAGACAAGCCTAAGGCAGGCCAGGATGGAAACTCTCATGTACACTGTTTCCTAACATGGGCTAAACGTACCGGCATTTTTCTTTTAACAGGAACGTTCATGCAGCCAGTTACTGTTTCTCAGCTGTGTAATGCTAATTTCTTAGCATGCATACATGTAGAAAAGTAGGAGCAGACCATGGAATTCCAGAGCAACGTTTATCATTTTGAATGTTTGTTTTGTTCTGCTAACTGTCTTAGACTGCCTATGTGACTGTCTTTGTGTTCTGACCTAGCACAGGGCATCACTGAGATTCAGGTTCTACAAATCTAGATACGTCACCCTTACATGGCACGCATTCGTAAAAACATTCATTAACCTTAAGTCTCTAATATACAGAAGTTAGGGAACCAGATTCAGATTCACAAATCTCTCAAATTTGTATCTGTAACTCAGAAATCTTCATTTATATATCCACAAATATACAGGCTGTTGCTTCAGCTGCTCCTTTTTGCCTACAAAGATGTGACTTTGGGGGAGAGAAAAACCCAGGATCAGAATCTGATCTGAAATTTTCATTTTTCAGATTGTATAAATGAAGCCCAAATTTACTTTGGAATCATTCATGGAAACAGACCGGACGTAGAAGAAATCATTGAGGAATGTCCAAAGGAAATTATTGACTTAATGAAACAATGCTGGGAGCATAAGGCAGAGGATCGGCCTACCTTCGCAGGTAAGACTGGACTGAATGGTCTGACAGAAGGTGGGGGAGGGAGGAAATAAGAGCAGTCATCAAATAGACAACATACATAAGCCAGTGTTCCTCATTTCCCTTTGCCTTTTCTCTCTGTCACAGTAGCAGTCCCAAAAAAGAAAAACTTCATGTTATAGGAAATGGGGAGTTTTGATTTATGCAGAGGCACCTAGAGCTTCATATGCTGCAGAATCAATATTCCTGGGAAGCATGTAGACAAGGAGAAACAAAGCTACTGTTTCTATATTTAACCTGCAATGATGTTAGTAGATTCTTTGAGTCATTCCATCATTAGCAGAAGTAGGGTAGCTGTTTATTCTATACCTGAATGCAGTTAAATGCATCTTCTTTATTTTGGCAGCCAAGGGAAGGTACTTCAGCCACAGATCACTTTCCTCCTAAAAGGCAACAAGACGACCAAAAAAATCCATAGAAATAATCTTGTTATTTTAACTACACTAAGGCTAAACAAGTTGTGTGAATATAGATTCCAAATGTGCGTTTAATTCTCCCATTACTGTTTCTGACTTGATATAAAATCTTGATTGAATCCTTGTGCATCAAGGTTGTTAACAGCATAAATTACCAATTTTCTACTGAAAACCAACTTCATCCAGTTCTCTTTTTTTTTTTTGCAGAAGTTAGTAAAAAGTACATGCCCTTTTACTATCAAAATCTAGAGAAAGATATTGAAGACGATCTGAAGAAGATAGAAGTGAGTCATTTCTTACGTATTATTTGCTAAGCATTAAAGTGTCAGTTTCCCAACCGTGCCCATCCCCAGTTACTGCCAGATTCTGCCCAACTCTGATCATGCCTGAGCAACCTGATTTCCTTCAGGGTAAAAATGGATGGATTTGTGCATGAGGGGAGAACAGCGTATGTCATTTACCTCAACTTCAGGAAGATTTTCAGTGCTGTCTCCCAAAATATTCCAGTGTCCTGGTTAAGATGTTACTATCTGCATGGGCAGACAGCCAGATGGTTTAAAAACAGATTGGACGGTCTTAGAGGGTAGTGGTTAATGGGCCCTACTTCACCTGGAGGACAGGAACAATTGGAATAATGCAGGGATTTACTATACTGGGACACGCCCTGATCTACACCTTGATCAGTGACCAAAGGAGTGATGGAGTATGATCTCATAAGGCTTGCAGATGACAAACTATGGGGGTGAATAAGGACCATCACGGTCAAGGGTGCCCACAGCAGGCTGGGAGGATGGGATGACAGAAACCTTACAAAACTTCAAAAAAACAACCAAGTGCAATATGCTGCACGAGGGGAGAAAGGGCACACGGCCTCAGTGCTGGCTGGGGAGCAGGCACTTGCTGCAAAGACTGGAGCTTACTCAGCCTGAACGGGAGATGGTTTGGGAAAGACATAAAAGTAGTAGCTTGTTCCTACCTCTGAAGGGTTTATTGAGAAGCTGGAGCTAAGCTCTTCCACAGCAGTGCAGAGAAAAAGGAAGATGAGAGACAGTGAGCATAAGGTGTAACAAGAATAGCCCCACAAGGACAGACAAGCAGTGGAACAAGCTGCCCAAGGCAGCTGTCCGGTCACCATCCTTAGAGGTTGTTCCTGGGCGCAGATGGACAAAGCCCTGAGCTGCCTGGTCCAGCCCCACAGACAGTCCTGCTCTGGACAGGATGTGGGACAAGACACGTCCCAAGGCCCACTGTAACCGGAATGACCCTGATGTGAACGACTGTGATAACACAGTACTTCAGAAAAGCTACCATTGTATCCAAAATGCCTCACTCACATAATATTATTCCCAGAGATTCAGAAGTGTCAGAATATGATTTAAAATAAGTATAAAAAACTCTGAATTCATGCTAGATTGCTTGTTTTTTTAATGCCTGTAAATTCCCAGCCTGCTTGAGAGCAGGAGCTACACAACAGCAATAAGAACAGTTCCCATTTTTATTTGAAATCAGTTATTTTGCCTCAGTGTGTAAGTTGGTTTCTCTTCCTTTTCTGACTTGAGGTTTAGGTTTACAGCTTACGATACAAAGAATGATCTCTGGACTGAAAAATAATAAGAGAATGATAACTTCTTGAGTATTGGCCGATGACAGAATCTTTTTGTAGATTTTATTCATTTATTCATTTGCTGTGACAGCTATCAATGAGAACTCCAAGAATTAGGGTTTAGGCCTTGCAGTAAGGTGAGGCTCAGAAAGCGTATGTCCAGTTCTTTTCACTGAGCAAAACAAGAACATCTGGGAAACCATTCCTTTATAGTTTTCTCTGAAGCGCTTCCTTCTGTCACCAAGCCTGCAGTTGTGGAATTGAAAGTTTCTGGTTTAGAAAACCTATTGATTATGAAGCACAAGCAATTGTTTATCACAGTAATATAAGACTGATTAAACAGATTTCCTGGACTGGTTTGACTGAACTAACTTGTGATATGAAGTCCAAATGTCCATATTATGATAGCAGTCCCAAATAATTATAGGGACTAAAGAACCGTTTAGAAAATGGGCTATGTCTTTTACTTTCTCAGGAAGAAAAGCATCCCTTCCTATCAGGTCACACAGGCGAGGGGCACAGAGCGTGAGTACAGCATCCAGGCAAGTCAGGGTTATGAACTGCTCGGACAGCTTCATCAGGAATATGAGTTAGAGGGCTTAAGCAAAGCCTTTTTTTGCCTCAGCGCCAGCAATTGCGGAAGCAAGAGTTTACAGCCCCCTAACTAAAAGGGCCACAGGATCACTGAATGGTTGAGGTTGGAAGGAACGTGTGGAGAACACCTAGAGCAGGCTGCCCAGAACCACGTTCAGGCAGCTTTTGTGCACCTCCAAGCACTCCCAGAGTCCACCTGAGCAAACCCTGCCACTGCTTGGTCACCCATATAGGTTAAAAACATAAAAATTCTGAAAAAGCAAAAAAACCCCACACCACCACTTTCTGACATTCAGACAGAACCGCCTCTGGTTCCATTTGTTCCCACCACCTCTTGTCCTTTCACTGAGCACTGAGTCTTCTGTCTTCTTTACACCACGCCATCAGGTATTTATACACACTGACATGATTTCCTCTGTTCCTCCTCATCTCCATGCTAGACAGTCCCAGCTCTCTCAGCCTCACTCTCAAGATGTTCCAGTCCTTTAGTTGTCTTATCTGGACCCTCTCTGTTGGCTCTTGTACTGCAGGGGCTCAGAACTGAACGCAGCACTCCAGGTGTGGCCTCACCAATCCTGAGTAGAGGGGAGGGATCACCTCCCTTGACCTATTGGCAACAGTCCTCTAAATGCACCAGGACACCATCAGCCTTCTTCACTGCAAGGGTGTATTGCTAGTTCACATTCAATCTGGCATCCTCCAGGACTCCCAAGTCCTTTTCTGCAGATCTGCCTTCCAGCCAGTCAGCCCCCAGTATATACTGGTGCATGGAGTTATTCCTCCTCAGGTGTAGAACTTAGCATTCCCCTTTATCGACCTTCGTGAGGTTCCTGTCAGCTCATTTCTCCACCCTATTCATGTCCCTCTGGGTGATTAATGGAGATGTTCAACAGGATTGGACTCAGTGACGACCCATGGGGCACACTGATAGTTACCAGCTTCCAACTAGACTTCTAACTACTGATCATTACCCTCTGGGTCCAGTTATTCAATTAGTTTTCAAGTCACTGGATGCTTATCTTGCTCACAATTCATCAGCTTCTTTGTGAGGACCTTAGGGGAGACATTAATTATGACATGTATCACTGCGTACAGATTAAGCTTATACTCATTTAGGTAGAGGGTGTTCTCTGGCCAAGTTGGTATTGCATACTACAGTTGCATTACAGTTCTTCCTCCTTTCACTGAAGATAGGATTTTGCCCATCTGTAGCAAAGCAGTGGCTATTTTCTGCAAGGCTCTGCCCTCTGTAAGAGGATCTCTTCCAACAGCTTCATGGAATCTGTTCACCCAGGTGACTTCACTGTGAGGATCTGTTTCCTATTCTGCAGGCACTTCCTTTTGTTATATAAGTTGATCATACGTTCCTTTCTTACATGTAGGAAATGTGGCCCGAGTCAGAAGAATTGCTGCAGAGGATGAAATCCCTTCAAATAGATGCTGTAGCAGATACCAGTAATGGCCAAATAGGTAAGTGTGCCAAGTCCTTTAACCAGCGCATCATCATGGCATGTACCCCGCCAAAAGTTGCCCCGTGTACAAAGCAAGTTACCATTAAGTAGCTATTGAGAGACTCAATTATTCAGTACTTCACAGAGAATTTTAATCACCGAAAAAAACTAAATTTGCTCCCAAGCTCACAAAGTTTTTCCAGCATCTACAGTTCAAATCCATTTTATTTCAGTCTTGTGCTTTCCTCTTCCATGCCAACAATTTTTTCTATGTTAGCTTTTTCAGTGATCAATTTGATAATTGCTTTACATAGTTGATATTCCTTCCCATCCTTTTGGTCACGCCAACAAACTTAATGCTTGGCCTGTCGGCTTCAGTTCCACAAACTTTCCTTTTTCCCCACTCCAGCCTTTGTTACAAATGATTTGAGTACAACCAGGACACAATTATTAATAAAAGAAACCGACACACCACAGTATTTTGTGATCTTGCTGTCTGTAGAGTCTACCAGAGGAGTATGATCTAGATCATAATTCAGTCTAATCTGGGACTTCCTTTGATAGAGAGAATTAGTTTCCAAGCCGACAGACTGTTCTAGCAGGTAGGTGTTGCTTGTAAAGATGTATTCTTTGAGACAATGAAGAATAAACCAGACAAAATAAAAAGGATTAATCCTGAAATATTCAGACAGGATTTTTGCATAAGCTTTTGCAGATATTACTTTAGTGACACATTATTTGTGTTGCATTAAGTAACACCAATTACAGCGAGTTCTGTTTTCCATCGTGTTATACTCTGGTCTTACACTGATTAAATGCCAGTTCATGCAGTCAAGACTCAATAGTAAATCAGGCCCTACAAATGCTGCTGGGAACCTGTTGTTTCAGTGACTGAGAGCCTGGTGTCAATATAAGCAGAGTACACAACGAGTTCAGACACCACCTTCCTAGACATGATTCTGTGACACTTCCCAGAAAGGTAAGTGTTATCTAAAACAGTTTATGCTGGAAGTGATGTTACATCTTTTATAAGTTACCACGATATTAAAAATAAATTAATAGAATCTAATGTCACCGCTAGTCAAATACTTGCAATAGAATATATTTCAAATACTTAATTTTTCTCCCTTTCAGATCAACCCAATTCTCTACACAGCTCTCAGGGTCAGATTAATGAAGCCTTGTTTGCTGCCTGCCCTGAGAACCAGCCTGTTGAGAGCTGTGAGACTTCGTTTACACCCTCTGACGATCTAGAAAGAAAACTGGAACGTGAATATGACTACCACGCGTTTGGCAGCCGGATGGATAAACCAGTAGTTCCACCATACACCCCTGAAATGAGAGAGAGAGAAAGGAGACGAAAAGTTTCCAACGATCCATTTGCGAAGCTGCCTTCTGTTCCTCAGTGGAGTGAAATGTACCACAAAGCTGAAAGCATAGGATCAAACACTAATCCTTGGCTTTGGCCAAAACAAGCTGCGATACCAACACAGGGAAATTTAGATAATTTTTATGGGCCAAACATTAACAGTCTCCTAACAGGAAACACGGAAGATCTCTATGATCCATGTTCAACCAGTGCCTTTAGCCTAAGCAAAACTCCCGTGCCGGAATCTCGCCCAAACCTGGGGGCACAGAGCAGCGTAAACCAGCAACAAAAGAATGCGGACATGGATGCAGGTGAGATTCCACCTCCTCCTAACTCTCGTGTTTCTGAAAGTGTTTTTTCCTCTAAAAACAAAGCGGCCTTAATAATAGCAGACAGCGGATAATACTGCAGCAGCTAACAAAACCAGGAGCTGTTACTAATCACGCTTGGAAAGCTAAGGAGTATTTTTGACTCACAGAATGTAACATTCACACCACGGGTTGTGTGCACAAAAATGGAACTTTTCTCGTCTATGTGTAGCATTTCAGAAAATAGACATTTAAGCTTGATTTGCAGCTAGTTACGAGATTCATGAGTTCAGGGAGCTAACAAGGAGCTAAAGCTCTTCACTGGTTTCTCCAGAGAACACTGCTCAGGGCTAGCAGAGAGATTCTCTTACTGTTTGCTAGTGAACTGTGGAATAGAAAGGTATTGGGAAAACAAAGAGAACAGTGAGTGTCAGTAATGAGTAGAAATAAACGGTCAGTAACCAGCAGCAGTTAAGGCACAACTTCCAGGAACTAAAGGGAGTTTGGTACACATTAGTCTTCTCCTACTAGTTACGGGAGATTTTTAGTGTGGCATTCTTCTCTAGATCTTCTCAGAAAAATGATAATAATAATAATAAATTGAGGACACGCAGCTGCTTACGGGCAGAATGCCACAAAGTTGTTATGGTGTTCAGTTATTTATGCAGAAGCTGTAGCTGTTAATGAGTTTACGCACTGAAACGGGTTTGAGAGCTGTCATGTCAGAAGGCAGGAATTAGAACTCTCAGTATCATAAAGAGATGGAAAAAATAAAAGCAGTTGTTGTAGGGAGGCAACATACAGTATCATGGCAGGTATCAGACAGATGCAGAAGACCTGCGCTGCAGTTCTTCCGTTGTCTTATTTGGTGAAGGGACCCAGTCACTCTTACTGCCCCATCACGAGCTGTTAGAGCTCATCTGAGCACATCCAAATCAATTGCTATGCTAGACAGAAAGTTACATCTCTGCAGGACATTACTGCTACCAATAGAAGATGCAGTGGCGTCCCAGGCTTTTGCTGCAGCTGGTCACAACTAACACGCTAACAAACCGTGATCAGTCTCAGCAGTAAATAGTAGCAGTGTGCTTGGCAGCCTTCTTGGTTTGGAATTTTCAAATTGGAATGTGTGATGGGAGGCAGTGATATCTGTGACTACAGCGTGATCCTGCGCTGCTATCTGCTAGCCACGTGCTCGTACACCCATGTGGAACCCTACTGTTCTCACTGGGATCCAAGGATCATGAAGGCTATCAGTCCCTAAGCTAAACCACGGTAAGGGTAACTGCTTTAACTAGAGTTATTCAAGGAGATAAAGTCCTGGTAATTAAAAAGCTTTTGTCATTGTGTATTTAAGAGCGCTGTGTGCACTGTACAAATAACCGCAGTATTTGTAGATTTATTTTTTGATTTCCATAATACTTCTAGCATTTCCCCTCTGTTTAGGTATCAAGGTTTCCGCCTCTTTCACAAAGGGAACTTTCACATATTATCCTCCTGCACCTCCAATAACCAGAGGTAAATGCTGTAGCCTTTATCTGTCTTGGTAGCCAACAGTATAAGCATTGCATCACAATCGGTGAGGAAAAAAGCTTCAGCATCTTGAAATAATTCACGTCATTGATTTATATCTTTCAGTATAGCAGAAGTTAGCAACTTTACCGTGTAAAACTAATTTCTGTCTCGACAGTTACGTATATACACATTTCTATTTGCTTGATCGAGGACATCATCGTCTTTAATGTAAAACACAAGGACTGTGCTGATCAGCCTTCCTTGGAGCACGGGTCTCTAGAGTTCAACTACCTTAAACCCCTAGAGTCCTGTCCTGTCCTTTGCCTAGGGCATTTTGTTATGGGATAGAGTAAGACCGGCTTTTAGTAACGCACAGCTGTGTCACACCACATGAAAATGCGTTCATGATTGCCAGTACGTTGACTGGGTGACTTTTAAGGGTCCCTTCCAACTCAACCAATTCTACGATTTCTATGTTAAATACAATGCAAGAATCTAATCACTCCCTTCGTTATCAAAGCCTTCACCCTCACCCTTCATGCGGTACTTCTTCCATTTTTGATTTACGTGCAGATGTTTATAAAACCATATTAATTTCCTTATACAGAAGATTCAATCATGTACAACATAACCAACAGCTCTGGAATTCAAATTGGATCCCACAATCACATGAAGATTGAAGAGCAGAATCAACACATCAGCACTTATCCTGTTGCTACAGAAGCATCTTACTCATACTATTTATCAACGGGTATATTTGGTAAGATACACCCCCCTAGCTTTGGTGTATTATCCTCATGTAGTTATCTCTGAAAATCAATAGGTGTTGTCTTTATGAAAACATACAACTTAGTCCCTCTGTGACTCCTTTTCTACACAGTAGCATAGTACTTCAAAATATTTAAAGGTTTGTGCCAATACTGCTCTGTAATACTGCGTACCTTACTTGTCTTGTAGTTTCATGAAACACCAGATGCAAGTATAGATGTAGAGGAGTAGAATCATAGAATCACTCAAGTTGGAAAAGACCTTAAAGATCATCGAGTCCAACCACAACCTAACCATGCTACCCTAACTCTAACAACCCTCCGCTAAATCACGGCCCTGAGCACCACAGCCAAAGGGTTTTTAAACACATCCAGGGATGGTGACTCAACCACCTCCCTGGGGAGCCTATTCCAGTGCTTAACTACCCTTTCTGTAAATAAGTGTTTTCTAATATCCAACCTAAACTTACTCTGGCGCAACTTGAGGCCATTTCCCTTCGTCCTGTCATCTGTCACCAGTGAGAAGAGAGTAGCAATGCTAAAACTGATAGAAGTGAGGCTGGGATTGATGGCTCTCACCTGACATAAGTATTCCATTAGGGTAGAATTTGGAAGATGTTTGAATTCATTTCTTTAATTGGTCAATATTGGATTAAGCTATCCTTTTGTTTCTATAAGTAAACAAAGTAACAGAGTCCCAGAATATAAGAGACGTCACATATAAACATCAGTCAGCTATACAAGGACTTTAGGAAAGAGCTTCTGGATTTTGCAGGTGTTTAAATATAAACTAAGGTAGACTCAGAAAAAAAAGCAAGTCCACCAACTGACTTGTGAACGCATGTGTTCTGACTGCAAGTTTCTTTTGTGGTATTAATTAGGTAGTATTGCCTCCACTTTTGATCCTGTCAGTAAAGTTCTACCTCAAGATATTGCAAATATTTCGGAAAGGATGACTGACATAGCACGGGGAGCAGAAGGAATGTTTAATAACGCTATTTTCTTATACTTCTTTTCTTCTTCTTCAGACAATAATGCTGTCTTGACTGAGAAACAGCTGAATCTAGTGAGAGAAAAGTTAGCTAAGCAGTGGAAGCACTGCGCCCGTAAACTAGGCTTCAGCAACTCTGAAATCGATGAAATTGACCACGACTATGAACGAGATGGACTAAAAGAAAAAGTGTACCAAATGCTGCATAAGTGGGTGATGAGGGAAGGCTCCAAAGGTGCTACAGTTGGAAAAATTGCCAGAGCCCTCTTTGGCTGCCAAAGACTGGATCTCCTTACTGGCTTGATGCAAATGAATGAGGAATAAATTGACTGAAACTGGAGAGGGAGGAACGCGGGATGTTTTTACCTGAAGACCTTCCAGTAACAAATAATTCCAAACAGACTTTCTGGAGCTTTTTGCACACTTTTCCTCTTTGGAATGGATTTTTTCTGCCAAGCAGTTTTCAGTGAATACCTCCAGCAACTCAAGAAGTTTGTGTCAAGATAATGAGGTCTTCCAGATGTTAAAATTTGGTATTTTCCTTCTGGGAGGGAAAATTAAAAACAAAGATTTCCCAAACGTTAGACAAAGGCATTAATGATACTGATTCAAGATAAGTTGTACAAAATTCCTCGTTTATCTTTAAACGTGATGAACTCTTCTTTGGTTCTGAACAGAAGGTCATTTCAGCAGTACTAATGGATCGGTACAAATATGAAAGACTGGCTCACTGTTTGAAAGACTTGGACAGAAAGCAAAAATCAACCCTTAAATTTTGCCAATACTTACAAGGCTACTACTATCCCAGACTGCTCTAAGTTAATGTGCCATTATTTTTAAATCCTTTTATAATGTCCATTATATATCTAGACCTATGCCGAATAGAAGTGTGAATAAAAGCAAGAATGATTTTTTTGTTGTTGTTGAAAAAGCGTGTAATTGATAAAATAGCCTTCTTTCACATGTTACCATTGCTTTAGATTTTACGCTGCTTGGTAGAGAAGATTTTACGTGAGTAATCTCTGCTCTGCTTTATAATACGGAAAAAAAAACAATCATTATGCAATCCAAAATAAAGACTTGGGAAACACGAGAGCTTTGGGAAGGGGAAAGTGCTTTATTATTACAGGACAGAAGACCCGTTCTCCTGCTCGCTGTGTGACTAAGAGTATTACTAGCTACTAAAACTCCTAGGCTGCATTTATATTAGTTAATTAAAATGCACTTTGCAACGTTCCAGGATGCTGATGCCAGCTGGCAGAGAGTAGCTTGCTGCCAGGATAACAAATTCATTTAACCTTGAAAATATTAAAGCATGCTTAGGAATCATTTAAGCAAGGACTGTCTCACCACATTTAAGTTGTACTGTGGAACATTAGAAGAGCTCTGTAGCATAGATTTTGGTGTCCTAGGGAATGTTCCTCATCACTCTTTAATTTACAGGTATTGACACAATCATAGATCTTTCATACTGATTACTGAGTTTTTATGCACTAAGAATAATCACGCTAAACTCTTCCTATGAAGAATGTTACCTCCTCTTTGTTTACTACAAGCCAAACAGATTTTTTGGACCAGGTCTCTTTGCTGTAGAAAAAGCAGTAAGCGTTCATTAGCTTCTAATTAATGCCAGAAAGTCAGCAATTTAATAGAAGTGTAGGATACAGCAGCCACCATTTTAGTAGAGGTTAAATTAAACTGGAATCACAGCAAATTCCAACATATTTCTCAGCTTTAGAACTATTTAGCATAAGTTATAGTCAAAGTGGGTCCCCAAAATGAGGACTTCAGCAGGAATTATAACTGTGTCATCCACCCAGGTACTGGAGAACTTGTATCACTTTTGTTCACATGTGCTAAAACCCGTGCATCTTTTTCTGCTATTAGTCCACAGAGCATTAATACCACCACCTGCTGTGTTACTTCATGAAACAAATTCCAGATCAGATCTAAAAACATCCGTGTACTCATAACATTGGTTTCACTGCACTACATCCATCCCATATCCCCCATTTGGCATGTTCAATTTTTTCTTTATTAATGAAAGCAGGCCAAGACCTTACGTTCTGAAGTAACAGTGACAACAAAAGGTGTAGAAACATCTCAGTACAACAGGCATAGAGTAGTCAAAGACCTTTGAACAGGGACTTGGGAGATAGAAGTTCGTTTAAGCTTTGATACTGGCAAGTCCAATTTTACACTAGAGCTCAGCCTTCAGGTCACACTGTGGATGATATAGAAAAGAAACGAGAGCTACAGAAAGCCTTTCAGTACACTGTTTACAGAACTCAGTCACAGAGTCCTGGGCAGAGAGTACAAAGCATTAGAAGCACTTTGATGTATTGTGGAAAACCACATAATAGCACCCAATGGCTGGAAGCTGCAGCCAGGCACACTGAAATTAGAATTAATACATATTTAATAAACTGGATAATTAACTACTGGAATAGACTACCTAGGGAACTTGTGAATCTTCTTGATGTCTTTAAACTAGTACTGGACATCTTTCTTAGACACAGATAGTAAAAAATAAAGCCATAGGTCTCAATGCAAGGTTAAACAGGTGAAATGTAAGAAGGATTTACAAGAGGCCCAAGGAAGCGAGTTAGCGCTATTCCCAGACTGAAATGCAAGGAAGTTTTGAGCTATGGCAGAAGGACCAGTTTAGGATTATGCTCCTTGCAATAATTTGTATTTCTCTTTCACTCTAGGCAGCAAGCCTAGGAGCTTTTTTAGTGGAGACAAAGCAAGAGCTGTTTAATAGCACATGGTCATTGAAGCTCAGTCCATCCTATAGCTACAGTGATTGTTACAAAGAAGCCGATGTGCTGAAGTTCTTAAATGCCCGGAGGATTACAATCCATGTATTCGCAGCAATTTAGTCAGTTAATTTTGTTACTACACGTCCATTAACAGCACACAAATAGCTAAACATCTCCAGCAATTTTTACTACCTCTAAAATAGCTGCTAAATAATACCAATTAATAGTACAGAATGAAAAACTCAAAGAAGACATTGTTGCAAGCATTTGATATATGGACTTGAAGTGGGCTGACAACATTTAGCTCCCTCTTCCTGCAGCCGCTTTTCCAAACAGAGGCAATACTCATGAACTTGTCCCCTGACCAATCAAGTGGCTTTAAATAAGCTCTGCTTTTATCTGCATTAATTTTTTTTTTTTATCATTACACTACAACAAAGACGTTAATTCAGCCCTGGAGGCACATGAAAAATAGAGTAAGAATCTTCAAGTTTCTGAAATACACCCAGCCTCATACATGGCCAGAGGGATCTACGGGCAAACAAAGTAGGAAAGATCATCCAGTACAAGCAGGGCCAACTAACAGCTCTCTAGCACTACAGAGGGCTTTCTTCCCTAACTTTTAGTACCCTCAAGGCATCTGTTCTGCTCACATAGAAGCAAAATTGCTTCTGGCAGGTTCTTGGCAACACCAAAGTATGCACAGGTAGGCCAATAGTCACATACAGAAAGAACTGAACTCACCCACCTGGTGAAAGAGATCTCTGGCTATACAGCACTCCTTCTCAGGAAGCAGACTGAGTGGCTGGCCTTTATATGAGCCCAGGGTGGCTCCACCTTCAGTCCACTCCCTCTGGTCACATGGCTAACCACACTCCATCAGCAGGTGCTCAATCAACCACCAGTTCAAGCCCTGACCTACCGGTTCCCCTGCCAAGTGGCTCAGCTTGGCCCAGCCCCCGACATGCACCCATTGCTCAGCAATAATCATAGTCATCATAGAATCATAGAATGGCCTGGGTTGAAAAGGACCACAATGATCACCTAGTTTCAACCCCCTGCTGTGTGCAGGGTCGCCAACCACTAGACCAGGCAGCCCAGAGCCACATCCAGCCCGGCCTTGAATGCCTCCAGGGATGGGGCATCCACAACCTCCTTGGGCAACCTGTTCCAGTGCATCACCACCCTCTGTGTGAAAAACTTCCTCCTAATATCTAACCTAAACCTCCCCTGTCTCAGTTTAAAACCATTCCCCCTTGTCCTATCACTATCCACCCTCGTAAACAGCCACTCCCCTTCCTGTTTGTATGCTCCCTTCAAGTACTGGAAGGCCACAATGAGGTCTCCCCGGAGCCTTCTCTTCTCCAAGCTAAACAAGCCCAGTTCCCTCAACCTTTCCTCATAGGAGAGGTGCTCCAGCCCTCTGATCATCTTAGTGGCCCTCCTCTGGACCCACTCCAAGAGCTCCATGTACTTCCTGTACTGGGGGCCCCAGGCCTGGACGCAGCACTCCAGATGGGGCCTCACAGGAGCTGAGTAGAGGGGGACAATCACCTCCCTCTCCCTGCTGGCCACCCCTTTTGTAATGCAGCCCAGAACACAATAATGAAACAATCGGTGTGCAGTCAGCACTGTTACGGGCTGGAAAACTGGGAGGGTGCAGTGCAGTGCTGACTCTTCCTCTTGCGCCCATCACAGACACTCAGTCACATCCAACCCCACGCGTGTTACACGTGGCATGTGCTTGTGCCACTTGGTGAGAAAAACACAGTGATTGCCGATATTAATTTACTTTTTACTTTATTAATTTACATTTACTGATGGCGAGTTTATTAAGCAGTGTATGGAAAGCAAGAAGAAAAGAAAAAAGAAAGAAAGGATATTTGTA
Source organism: Pavo muticus (assembly GCA_016647715.1). Taxonomy (NCBI): domain Eukaryota; kingdom Metazoa; phylum Chordata; class Aves; order Galliformes; family Phasianidae; genus Pavo; species Pavo muticus. The sequence goes on along the minus strand of JACDJE010000067.1, from coordinate 1,303,639 downwards.
CAATCAGTTTGTCTCACTAGACTGTAGCCAGGTGAACTGAAGAAAGAGGAACATCTATCGAAAGAAATTTGAAGAGCTAAGCTGCTAATTTCAAATGTTATGCCTTGGTAATAAAGTACTGATGCTACAGATACAGCTCAGCTTGCCATTTTCATTAGAGGTATTGAAGACTAATGGAACGTCTCTGAAGAAGTTGCTTCTTTGGTGCCATTAAAAGACACAGCTAAGTCTCTTGATCTGTGTGAAGCAGTAAAAACTACATTAAAGTGATTTTCTTTAACTTTTGTCAACATATCTGGTATAGCTACAGTGCCCTGGCAATGGTCAGTTAAAAAAGAGGGACTTATACCATTAATAGAAGACAATGCAATTACCACCAGCAGCTGACGACTGCTGAAATATCACTGCATCACACATCAAGAAAACTTAAGTGTGGAAGCTTTAAATGCGGATAATGCCGTGCAAATCATTAAAGCTGTAACTTTCACGAAGGCAATGATTCAATCCATTGGACAGTTCCAGGAGTTCCTTAACGTATGGATGCTGATTATAGGGACGTCGTTTACTTTTCTGATGGAAGGTGGCTAAGTTGGGGGTCAAATCCTAAAAAGATTTGATGATTTGCTAAATGAAATCGTGTCCTTTATGGAATCAAAAGGGAAATTTGTGCCAGAACTTACAGATTAAAAACGCCTCACAGATTTAGGATTTTTGGTGGATGTGGCTGCTCATTTAAATGAGTTAAATATGCACCTTCGAGGCAAAAGTCAATTTATCTGCGCTAGGTTTCAAATCATAACAGCATTTGGAATGAAACTTAAATTATGGCAAGCTCAAGTTATGGCAGATAATTTCATACGTTTTGATGTGTTGGCTAAACACAGTCCTGGGAACAGCAGAAAAGATGCAGCCCTGCTTGTAATTTTCATAAAGGAATTTGAGAATAGGTTTCAAGATTTCCAAAAGCTGTCATCAGTTGGCTTGTATATTTGCAGCTCCATTTTCAGTCAACGCGAATACAATACCTGCAAGTTTTCAAACGGGACATATAAAGCTGCAACCAAACATTCAACACAAAGAACATTTTGATCAGGTCTCTCTCTAAACTTTTATAAGACAGTTTTAGCAGAGAGAAACATCCCTCACTTCACAACCACGCCTCATTCACGTCGTCACTTCTGCCAATACGTACATTTGCAAACAAGTGTTCTCAAGGCTGAAGTACAAGAAGAGCAGTATTTCAACAAAAATCTCTGCTGAACACCTCGAGAGCTCACTAAGAGCTGCAACCGCTTCCATTCAACCAGACAATGATGCATTAATTTCACAAAAACAAGGTCAAATATCCCACTTGTTTTATGTTTTTGTTGCTGCTTTTTGTATTTTAATAGAAATAAATATATATAATAAGTTTTGTTACTTATACACGTTAACCATATTATATATTCTATATATGGCCCAAGGCAATTCCTCTTCACTCAGTGCGGCCCAGGCAAGTCAAAAGGCTGGATACCCAGAGGGTAAGTTATGATCAGAGCTGGGTCCAGCATACAGAGTCCATAGAGTGCCTTTGTGCTGGAGGAAGTTGTCCTACAAATGAAACTAAAGAGTCAGAGAACTCCTGACCTATGCTGGGTTTCCCTCCTCTCTCCAACTCCTTCACAGTCGTAAGTAGGTCACTTCCTTTCTCTGTAGCGCAGTTTCCTTATTTCTTTGGTACCGATGCTAACTTGCACCAGAACTAAGATGCAATCTGATAACCAGCACTAAAGCTTACAGAACTCAGAGATTCTTTATGAGAGTTGTTTGAGACAAAAATCCACTCTAATCACCTTAGCGAGTCAGTAATACTGCTTAGGTTTTGAACCATGGGTTGCAATTCCTGTGCGTCCCACACATATCTCAAGTCACGAGAGCTCCATGGAGGACCAGAAGAAATATCTGGGTCACCGAGTTCACCTCTTATAAATGCAAAGAGATTCATACAACCTCTTCCACAAACAAACCAAAAGCCATCTTCTGAATGTTACTTTTGCCCCCTCCAAGGGGGAAACTGCTGTTGCTTTTGTACTTTTATTCGGAACCATCTTAGGCCTCTGGAATGGAAATGCCTTGAATCTAAACAAAAATTGTACTAAGTCTTTTGTTAGGTCTATAGGATGCAGATCACATTCAACTTTGAAATTATGAGCCCCCCTCACAATGACACGTCTATACTTGGGCGCTTTGTCTTTCTCATGCAGCTCTTTATAAGCACGTGATAGGCATACAGACTCTGCTTAAGCTTACAGACAACTATCCTTTACCAGCATAACAAATACATAGGCAAACATAAACAAAAGAGCAATTCTTACATACCTATCTGTGCCTCAATTTCTTTAACCTGCAATGCTCTCTGAGCCAAGATATCTGGGATCTTTTTTTACTAGCTGATTTGCTGATCACAGAGCACTATTTACGTACTTACTTATTCTTTCAATATAAGTCATTTTGAACGTGGCTACTACACTAAACAGGTCTCCTGCCATGAGAAGATGCTGCTTCTATGCATGCTCCACACCTACGAATTTCCACAATTAATTCCACATTTGCTCAATCTTTCTTGTTTGAAAGGTCAAAACAGAATCATAGAAATGTCACTATTTCCACTTCTTATGAAGAAAGGTTGAGGGAACTGAGCTTGTTTAGCTTGGAGAACAGAAGGCTCTGGGGAGACCTCATTGTGGCCTTCCAGTACTTGAAGGGAGCCTATAAACAGGAGGGGGAATGGCTGTTTACGAGGGTGGATAGTGACAGGACAAGGGGGAATGGTTTTAAACTGAGACAGGGGAGGTTTAGGTTTGATATTAGGAGGAAGTTTTTCACTCAGAGGGTGGTGACGCACTGGAACAGGTTGCCCAAGGAGGTTGTGGATGCCCCATCCCTGGAGGCATTCAAGGCCAGGCTGGATGTGGCTCTGGGCAGCCTGGTCTGGTGGTTGGCGACCCTGCACATAGCAGGGGGGTTGAAACTAGGTGATCATTGTGGTCCTTTTCAACCCAGACCATTCTATGATTCTATGATCTTTGCTCCGAATTAGGCAATTCACCTCTATCCAAACCTTACCTTCTTGTGGAGCTGCAGCAACAAGATTTTGTACCATGGCGAATATGCTGACTTACGCTTAGCATCTGAAAAGCAGAGGAATCCAAGCGTCAGAGCAAACACAAAAACAGCAGGACATTTAACTTCATAAAAAGCAGCTCAAAAGAAAGAAGGAAAAACAACCTATCAACACGTACACAGGCTCAAGAATCTAGTCTGCAGCAGGAAGAAACTCTATAGCAATTGCTTAGCGGAACTGGAGACAAAAGGGTGAAGTTGTATTATTTCCAGATTAAATACATCTCTGCACAACAAGTGCAGAGCCAACTGCTCCCTGTGTTTGAGTCACCATCCCTGGATGTGTTTAAAAGCCGTTTGGAGGTGGTGCTCAGGGCCATGATTTAGCGGAGGGTTGTTAGAGTTAGGGTAGTATGGCTAGGTTGCAGCTGGACTTGATGATCTTTAAGGTCTCTTCCAACCTGAGCAATTTTATGATTCTGTGTGACAGGGAGCCAGGAACTCAGCAGTTCTATAATATAATAAAGCAGTTTGCAGGGCAAGGAAGGGCCCCACCCTACAACTTCCCGCTCATTTTGGCCCCTGATTATCTTCCACCTGCATCCAACCTGGTTGGGGTCTTGCTTCCACAGCTGGGGCCATTGCTCTGTGGACCCAGATGGCATCTCTCTCCCCTCAGGAGTTTCTCTCATTCATTGCATTTTGTGGAGTAAGTCATTTTCTCCACACACATAGGAAAAAAAAGTTTTTGCCAGAACTGTTTCTGCTCTTCTTTTTAGGCCAAAGAAGGCACAAAACCCTGAGAGAGGAGTTGCACAATCCGAGCACATTGGAAAGGAATGGTTGCTTTCATGCCTCACTTGGCCCAGATCTGTGATTAAAGGTCTGGAGACGATGCATGGTGTAGCATATCCACCTGGTCTTCATCCCGACGACAGTGGGGTTAACTGATCCAGAACTACCCAAACCTTAATTCTTCAGTGACACATAAGCCTCCTCATCTCCCTTTTCTCTTATCTGGTGAGAGGTCAGGGCTTTACCTTTCCAACTACCTCTTTTCTCCTCCTACATTGTACTCATTGCTTTCTACCTTATCCCTCGGTTCTTTACCACAGGCTCTGACAAGTTACTACAGCCTCAGCCACTGTAGGAAGATGTGAAAGATTAGATGCTGAAAGGCATTTTTACAGGAATGAAACCAGATACAAAAAGTCTGAGACATCTCCCTCAGTGAAACATGAGATAGGATTTGAGAGTTCCAAAATTCAGGAAAAAGAAATAAACCAGTTTGTGTGGCAAAAGAGCAAGCTATGTTTTGTTTGGGTTTTTTTTTTTTGTTTTGTTTTTTTTTTTTTGTGAACTCACAACATCTTTCACCAGAAGGAAGTGAGAATAGTGACATGCACAGCAAAAATGGGCTTCTGAAAGCGGAAGGAAACTGCAGGGTCTTGTGTATGCCATTGGACAAGAGTGAAGTCAGCTTGTCGGTGGATTACTTGTAATTAGCTATACTAAAGACCTTAATCTTAAATGGTTTGATCTGCTTGGAGGATAAATGAAACCAGTATGCTCACACAGCTGAGTTAATCTCTTTATACACTAGCATTTGCTATGACTGTCATTCACCTCTAAGCATTGTTGGTCCTATACAAACAAACTGCAGTGGAGCAAGAAGGCTGACAACTTCTCACTCTCAGGATAGCCACTGAGCTCCCATTGGGCTGGGGTAAACGTGTATAGGAACAGAATCACTCAGGTTGGAAAAGACCTTAAAGATCGAGTCCAACCACAACCTAACCATACTACCCTAACTCTAACAACCCTCTGCTAAATCATGGCCCTGAGCACACATCCAACGGTTTTTAAACACATCCAGGGATGGTGACTCAACAACCTCCCTGGGGAGCCTATTCCAGGGCTTAACCACCCTTTCTGTAAAGAAGTTTTTCCTCATATCCAACCTAAACTTACCCTGGCACAACTTATCTGGCTTGGAAAAATCCCTCCTGCCCAGGTCTAGGGCAGGAGATTGCACTTCCTGGGTCTTCTTCAAGCTTGGTACCAGCCCTACACTTTCTACGTTTCCCTCACTATCTGCGCAGTCCTCTTCACCATCAGTCCAGGCAGGCTATGGCTCAGACTGGCCTTTTTCCTCCACACATAGCAGAGTTAACGATTTTTGGTGAGGATTTGCATTCGGCACACTGAAGGCCTTGCCTTAGAGAAGCTACAACCCTCAGCACAGGCCCAGCTGGGGGCCTTCCTCACTGTCCATGTTCAAGGCAAAGCTGCAGTTCCAAATAACCACCACGGCTTACTTTTTCCCCTCAATCCCTCCCACACTGCTAGCAGCAACAGCAGATAGAGACGCAAAAAATTACGGCCTGCTCCTTTTTATCCCCCTCACCACACCACACCAACGACCACAACCGCCTCTCCCTCCCCTGACTGACAACCGCAGCCGCCAATCAGAGCGTGGCAGCAGAGGCGCGTTCCCGCCGAGCGGTGTGGGGAGGGGGCTGTCGCGGTTGCGCGCATGCGCAGAGGCGCACGGAGGGGCCGCGTGTGTCCCGTGTGGCCGCGCCGTTTCAGGGCTGGTGCTGTACTGCCCCTCACGAGGGACGCCCTTACAGGGAAGGGGGAGGAGGCGGGGCGGCACGGCAGGCACCATGGCATGGCGGAGCGCGGTCACAGCGCTGCTGATGTTGCAACCACGGGCCGCGCTGCTCGCAACCCGGGGACCGGCCGCCTCCTACGGGTAATGAAAAGCATAGTCCCAAGATGGTCGCTGCGTGCTCTGCATTGTACCATCCTGGTGAACAATGCAGGCAGGTGCTCCGCATGGCTATAAACCTTAACGCTGCTAGCTCCTTTACATTGCAGGTTGTGGGGTTGTCGGTGTTTGTTTGTTTGTTTGCTGTTTTAAGTGGGTTTTTGCAGGTATGATTATGCCAAGCAATGAAAAATGCGGTGTTTTAACGGATGCTTTGCAGAAATGAAGTCGTGGTGGTGGCAGCAATACTGAACTGAGTTCAGACACAGAAGTTCCGTGTGGAGAAGACCACATCTATTTTAGCAATACCCGGTTCCAGTACAGCTTCTCAGCATGTTAAAAAGAAATCACTTTAGTCCAGAAAGCGTTAAAAACACACTATATGTGAAACTCTGCAATTTCATTGGACTTTACACTGAGACACGATCCAAGAGTTGGACGTCACAAGCTCAGCAAAATTCCTGAGCCCCCAGCGTTAATAATTAATCAGGAGAAAGGTAGAGCTGTGGAAAAAGTCTAACACTATCTGAATCTCAAAATCATTATATACATCCCTCGTCTACAAGAACTACACGTTGGTTACTTTCTATATTGCAGAGCAATATATACACCATAACAAGAGATTGTGATGTGTTTCACAGACAAAGGAATCCAGTTTAGAAACAATAAAGTCAACCCTAGCCGCTTCAAAAGTTATTACATGGCAGAAGGAGGTTTCTCCTTTGTGATACCTTTCTTCCAATGCATTTCTGTAGTTATGTAAAGCTGCAGTTATATTCCCCTTCTTGCATGGTCAAGACTTTTTTTCTTCCTTTATCTGAATTCATTTAACTGTATTTGTGAAATATGAGTACAAATTACAGAATTACAGGGGTTGAAAGGGGCCTCAGGAGATTATCAAGTCCAACCCCCCTGCTAAGGCAGGTTCCCTACAGCAGGTCCCACAGGTAGGTGTCCAGGACGGGTCTTGAGTATTTCCATAGGAGACTCCATCACCTTTTTAATGGTCACATAATGAACGCATCTGCACTCCTGTCGAGTTTCATATTTAGTCTTCTGTGTATCTATGAAAGGGCAACTAAACGGTTTAGATTTTCCTATATTATCCTTCATATCTAGAAAAAGTAAGTATTCTGTATTCCTTGAATGTCGTCGTAGTAATGAGAATTACCTGTCTGAATGTTTTTCTTTTCCTTGCCTCATCCCTAGTACTTTGATAACATCTGCCAAAATCCAAGTGAATGGAGTCAATCTGCATTATCAGCAAACAGGAGAAGGAAGCCATGCTGTTCTTCTGCTTCCCGGAATGCTAGGTCTGGAGATTTTGCTTTTTCTTTGTAGAGCAACCACCTCTTTAACCATCTGCTCTTTTGCTAGAATGCACAAACTATTTTGTAATATGTCCAGCACCTGATTATAGAGCATTTTCATTAAAAGGTGAATTGTTACACATACAAAAGATAGGAAAACGTAGAGGTATAGCAACCAGTTAACTGTTTTTAAAGATTTTAAATATCTTACCGGGCAACTTTTATACATAATGGTATTGGTTCTCAATTTCTTGTTTCTCATAGTCACTCATACCTTCTGGATTGGACTGTGGGAAAAGGGTGTCCAGCAAATAGCTACAACAAGGAGCAAAGTAATGTGAGGAAAAAAAATCAGGTCACCTGCATTTGTTACACAGCTGATTGTTGCGTTCCTCTTTAGAAACTAGGTGCATTTCAGTTGAATTAATAAACATACTGCCACACTTGAAGTTTATGCTTATAATGAAAAAGGCATGGCTGAGACTTGCTTTTTGCTTTAAAACATATATTCATGTTGTGGTTATTGAGGACAACATCATTAAGACTCTCAATGACTTTTAGAGATGGACAGCAGATTCTGCTAGCTACACGATACCTGGCCACTGAGACTACTGCTTTTGATTATAACCCTTTGAAATTTTTACAGGCTTTTTTCCTGCGTTCTTGCAGCATGTTTAGCCCTTGAACAGCCTTTTTATTATAACAGTAAATAGTCAATTCATTATTTCATTATTTGAATATTACATACTAGAGCTGGACAGGTTTTATTTAAGTAGCGTGTGACGTTGTTACCACATAACCATGATCCAAATTAGAAATAAATTGCAGTCTTCTCCTGGTGTTCATAGACAGCTTAGTGCAACAGTATTTTCTAGACTCAGTGTATTTAATCCTTTGAAAGTCAAGGCTGTCAGTGAAAGAAACTGTACTGTGTCAGGAGGAAAAGAAAACTATTTGACTTATTTTGGCAACAAACATCTTAGAAAAATAAAAAGTTAGAATTCTGTACTTTCATATCACTACTGTCTCCTCAAACAATGTATTTAAAGCTCAGCTTCAAACACCCATAGTTTTATTGAAATGTTTCATCAAAGAAGAACCGCCTCACACAGTGCTTTTCACCTATAAATCACAATTTTGTCAGCGTATTTCTCCCCTTTCACAGTTTCCTCTGTGCTGGTCAGATGAACAGCAATAACCGTGCTTTAAATCTGTCAAAGATAAGTCTCTACCTCAGATAATAATTCCAGGAAACTCAGTTTAAGATGTTCTTCTAGAACATCCATGCAGAGCATCATTTTTATAAGCTTGCCTTCCTACTAGAAAGTTTGCTCTCATCATAGTGCAGATACTTCTAAAGATTTTTATTATGTGCTTCATGTCTGAGAGTTGCAATCCTTCGTTACAAATAGAGATATAGTATAAAGCCTCTTTTTTAGAATTCAGATACGTATTTTCCCAGTTTCCATCTAGAGTATGTATGCTGTGTACGTATTACGGTGGTTACCTTAATAGAAGAATGATGGTTTTCCAGGGAGTGGTCAAACCGATTTTGGGCCACAGCTTAAGTCCATGAATAAGCAACTATTCACAATTGTCGCTTGGGATCCACGAGGATACGGGCAGTCCATCCCTCCCTCTCGAGACTTCCCTCCAGATTTCTTTGAGAGAGATGCAAAAGATGCTGTGGATCTTATGCAGGTAAATCTATCCTCAGTTTTTATTGTATATATAAATTCTTTCATTTTGCAGGTGGAAGAGTGCTGATAAGTATGTGTTGTGGTTTAACCCCAGCAGGCAGCTCAGCAGCACACAGCTGATCGCTCACTCTCCCCTGGTGGGATGGAAGAAAGAATCAGAAGGATGAAAATCATGGGTTGAGATAGACAGTTTACTAGGTAAAGCAAAAGCTTTGCATTCAAGCAAGGCAAGATAAGGAATCCATTCAGTACTTCACCTTGGCAGGCAGATGTTCAGCCACAGGAAAGCACAGCTCGTCACACATAACTGTTACCTGAGAAGGCAAACACCTTCTTTCTCAACATTCACCCCCTTCCTTCTTCTTTTCCCCTAGCTTGTATTGCCAAGCATGGTCTCATGTATGGGACATCCCTGTGGTCAGTTGGGGTCAGGTGTCCTGGCTTTGTCCCTTCCCAGCTGCTCTCACACCCCCAGCTTCCTCACTGCAGATCAGCACGAGCAGAGAAATCCTTGAGTGTATAAGCACTGCTCTGCAATAACTAAATACACTGGTGTGTTATCACTGTTATTTTCGTTAAAAATCCAAACCACAGCATCATACACGCCTCTATGAAGAAAATTAAGTCTATCCCAGTCAAAACCATGACAATATGGTGTTTCCAACAGACAACAAGTTAAGCAAAACATACAGATGAAGGCTTAAAACTGGGCAGATATACACTGTTCTGGAAAATATTTTCTTCTGCAATATACAGAGAGGTTCATCTTAGGGAATTACAAAGCAATACGTTCTTACTCCAAAACCCTGCCCTAAGAGATTTACAGATGAGAACCATGTGAGTTTAGGTAAACTATATATGAAAAACAAAGGCTAAGCCAAGTGATTTAACTAGAAGAGATTACAGTAGTGAAAGGTTCTTAGAAATTTTTCTAGCTAATAGAAACTTGACATTTTACCTCGAGCAATCCAGTTCAACAGACATCTGACTGTGAAAACTGACTTGGCACTTTGCATTTTACAGCCTATTACTGAAATCATTTTTGTGGGAAATCAAAGGATTCCTGTAATCATACCAGATCTTAACCAGCACTACTATTGTGATTATGAAGACTATGATTCAAAGCTGTTATTATTTCCCCATCTTACGGATTTTTTTTCAATTTCAAATTTATGTTCCTAAGCTGTGCTTTTATTCCATCCCCTAAGTGCTAACACTGTTTTCTGGTTTAGTTCTAACTGATATTTTGGCCTTGTTATGTTCAGCTATACAGTTTCTTTGGCCATGTTAAGCAAGTTGGCAGAGCATGAAAATTCCAAAAATATGAGACAAGATTCAGTCAGTGAATCCAACTGTATTTCTGTAACAAGCAGTAACCTTACAGAAAGAACCATATGAAACTGGAAATGCAGCCTTCCTCGAGTATTCTGCGTGGTGAAACAAAATAAGTCTGACAGCAGAATCAGGATTAAAATACAGTTGTGCCCTCTAACCATATAAGCAGTCTCTCTGCACAGTGAGTCACCAATTTCTTCTGCTACACAAACAAAGAAAATAAAGCTGCTATCATGGGTAGGTGACAAACTTTCAGTCTAAATGGTTGTAACTCCCTTTCCCTGCTTCTGTTAAAAAAACTAATAGCTGCAAAATAGAAAACAGAGCTGTCCTTAAAAAGCATGTAATCATAAGGCGTGCAGGCAAACAGGGCAGCAGCCCACCAATCTCTAAAGCTGCCACAATAGATGAGATGTGGCATCCTGGTTTTTTGAAGATGTTCACTGATGAACAACTATTTGTTAAAATCTTCCCAAGGGCGGGTAACTTGATTCTATTTTAGCACAACATATGAAGGATAGCACAGCTCCCACGTAATCACCCCAATGAGGATTTCCAGCGTAAAACAAAGTCATAGCTCCTGCAGAGGGCTGTCTAACGGAATGTGGTTTGCAAGCAGACAGCCTGCAGACAGACAAAACCCATTTGTATGGGTGAGCCTTCAGAACCCTTATTCTGGGCTCTTTCAGATTCTGGTGCCTCTCCTGGAGCTGTGACTGCTGCAGGGTTTCATTGAGATAACAGAAGTATAAGTTCTGAAGAGTGTTTAGCACCTTGATGCAGATGACAGTGCTATGTATCACTGAACGTGTTCTGCGAAGGAATTGAGATAGAATTGAAGGAGTCTAATGCATTTAGGTCCATTCTGCTATACTCCACCCCAATCTCTAACAAAAACCACAATGAAGGCCCAAAGCATTAAAAATTATTATTATGGAAGCAGTCAGTGTGATATTTAAGAGGTTCTTAGTCTGAAAATCTACTGTTGAAGTAAAAAGGTGGGTTTGGGCTTCTCCCAGTTTTTGTAGATCAACTGCAGCCCCTGTGGCGTACTTCCTGTGGTCCAAAGAAATAATATAGTACAGAGTGATATTATATTGCAACTTAATGTTGTAAATTATTTCTGTCACAGCATGCATGGTCTTTTGATTGCATTTCACATAGACCTTGATGAAGGAGGTGATTTCAAAAGAGATTTTGCTCACTTGTTGGGTAAAGATAGCACAAAATCACCCACAGAACTGAGGAGCTGAAACCAGCTCACAGATAACTGCCAATGTAAGCTAGTGGCCCACACTGTAAGTAGTTCAAAACTAAAGCAAACAAACATACACACCATTTCCAAGACATCTGTTACATTGCATTGTTTTTTTTTGGAAGGCCACAAAGGATAAAATAAATTCCTCCTGCTGAAAAAGCATCCTGAGAAAACCCCAAAAATGCAACAAAATAATGGCTAGTTAGTGAGAGAAATACATAACTGGAGGCAAATGGATCTCAGTTAAAGCACTGGCAGATTGCCTAGGATGGAGAACAAAAATTTTAATCATCTATTCCCCTCATCAGACAACTTTGAGATGCATAATTTGCTACTGGCACTTGGAGAACAGCAGCAGCAACAAAAACTTAAGCTTCGTGAGCACTGCTGCCAACTTCTAAAACTTGCCAAGACACCAGTGACACTTTGGCAGAACAATACTGAAAGTTGATCATTTGTAACTAATTTTTTCAGCAGACCAGGGCCAACATGTGACTAGCTGCTAAAATTCAAGGCTCCATTTTCTTGTTGTCAAATCTTACCTTACGTGTCCTTCTCTATCCCCTATCTTATTTCTTTTCTGTTTGCTAATAAGGGCTTAGACAGATGAAATCTGGGGTTGAGCAAGACTACAGTGAGCCGAGTATCAAGGAAGCTGCCAAAACCAGATAAGTCTGGTAGCAATAGAAGAAAACCAGGTATCAGTTTGATTGATAAGGCTGTGCCTCACTTGAGCATCGTGTTTACAAGCAGGAGCAAGCTTCCAGATTATAACTACTTTTTCCTTTCTCTGTAGTTCTTTTGTTTCTCTCATTTCCTGTGTTTCTGCTTTCTTTTCTCCAAAGAAAGCGGGACTGGTATTCCACCAGCAAAACACTGAGCACCAAAACAACGTATTCAGCNAAAAAAAAAAAAAAAGATATTTGCATGAGAGGGATCCATATTAACAATGTGTAAGCCTCTGTGGATCAGAATATACCACTGTACTTCAAGACATCTAACATGCCTTGAAACCTATTCAGCCAGTGGGTAGAGGGACAAGAAATAGCTGTTCTTTGTCCGATGGGGGAGTTAAGAAAGACAGAAAACATGATCTAGAATGCATGCCTTTATGTGCTCTTAACATTATAAAGGACAAAAAACGATTGTAATATCTTGGGATTCAGAACTGTTACATTGATAAAATCTGTCAAAGTTACAAGTGCAAAGAGGATAATTGGGTACACAGCATCTAAAAGAACATGCTTTACCACTACTATCAAAAGTCATTCCATACACATGCCAGCTTTAGAGAAGTTCTTCTGATAAGAGGGAACTTCATGCCTCATCCTCCTCTCCTTCCTCTTCAAATTCACCCTGCTCATCAGCAGTGGCATCCTGGTATTGCTGGTACTCTGAGACCAGGTCATTCATGTTGCTCTCCGCCTCCGTGAACTCCATCTCATCCATGCCCTCGCCGGTGTACCAGTGCAAGAAGGCCTTGCGCCGGAACATGGCCGTGAACTGCTCCGAGATCCTCTTGAAGAGCTCCTGGATGGCCGTGCTGTTCCCTATGAAGGTGGCGGACATCTTGAGCCCACGCGGGGGGATGTCGCAGACGGCCGTCTTCACGTTGTTGGGGATCCACTCCACAAAGTAGCTGCTGTTCTTGTTCTGCACGTTGAGCATCTGCTCGTCCACCTCCTTCATGGACATGCGGCCTCGGAAGATGGCGGCCACCGTCAGGTAGCGGCCGTGGCGGGGGTCGCAGGCGGCCATCATGTTCTTGGAGTCGAACATCTGCTGCGTCAGCTCGGGCACCGTCAGGGCTCGGTACTGCTGGCTGCCGCGGCTCGTCAGCGGGGCGAAGCCCGGCATGAAGAAGTGCAGCCGGGGGAAAGGCACCATGTTGACCGCCAGCTTGCGCAGGTCGGCGTTCAGCTGGCCGGGGAAGCGAAGGCAGGTGGTCACGCCGCTCATTGTGGCCGACACCAGGTGGTTGAGGTCCCCGTACGTGGGAGTGGTGAGCTTCAGGGTGCGGAAGCAGATGTCGTACAGGGCCTCGTTGTCGATGCAGTAGGTCTCATCCGTGTTCTCCACCAGCTGGTGCACAGAAAGGGTGGCATTGTAGGGCTCCACCACCGTGTCCGACACCTTGGGAGAGGGCATGACGCTGAACGTGTTCATGATGCGGTCGGGGTACTCCTCCCGGATCTTGCTGATGAGCAGGGTGCCCATCCCCGAGCCGGTGCCGCCGCCCAGCGAGTGGGTCAGCTGGAAGCCCTGCAGGCAGTCGCAGCTTTCCGACTCCTTCCTCACCACATCCAGCACAGAGTCCACCAGCTCAGCGCCTTCGGTGTAGTGCCCCTTGGCCCAGTTGTTGCCGGCCCCGCTCTGACCTACAGGCAGACCGGAAGCAA
>JACDJE010000067.1:1143400-1285757 GCA_016647715.1 Pavo muticus | reverse complement strand
CTCCAGACCCCTCACCAGCTTTGTTGCCCTTCTTTGAACACGCTCCAGGGCCTCGATGTCTTTCTTGCAGTGAGGGGCCCAGAACTGGACACTAATATAATCACTGATTGTTTCATTAAATGGTCATGAAAAATTAGAAGAGTGGATAGCATATTTTTTAAGTAAATGACCTTTTTTAAGTATATGACCTTTCCTACAGCAGGAAAATCTAGCTGAAAGCTACCCTATCTAATTCAACTATGCAGTGTTGTGTCTAGATCTGTACTGCTAGTTTTTGATAAACACTTTATATCTGCTTATTAAAAACATCAGTTTTACATAACTTTCTCGTACCGACAAAGGCACTGAAATTTAAGAAGTTCTCTTTGCTGGGATGGAGCGATGGTGGCATTACAGCACTCATTGCAGCCGCAAAGTATCCGGCTCTTATCCACAAGTTGGTTGTCTGGGGAGCAAACGCTAGCGTTACTGAAGAGGATGTGAGAATTTATAATGGTATGTATAAATGGAATGGCTAGAGAAACATCATATCCTAGAATAATTAATTTCATCTTCATCCAAGGATCTTAGCCACGTTACAGCTAAGTAGAGACAGAGCTGAGGACACAACAAATTTAAAGGAACAGGGTACAAAATTCACCATGTTGTTACACATGAAGATAGACGAAAATCATGGGGAAAAATCGCCCAACAATTACTCCAGGGTAACATAGCAGGATTAAAAAGAAGTCCTCATCAACAGCCACTAAAAAGTATAATTTCTAGTAGCTTATCAGTATATTTCAGAAGGTAAGATTTTTGTTGCTATACCAGGTTCCTAAATTTAGATTCTAAATAATCTTACCAACCCTTGGCTGAATTTACTTTATCACATCTTGCACGACTTTTAGACAAGGTCCACAGAAAATCGTTATGCTAACACGTAATAGCTTTTGCCTCTAGGGCACATAGAATACGTAGTAAGCAAACAGACTCAAAACTTGCTGTTTGGAGGTCAGAAAGCAAATGAATTATTCATGTAAAATCCCAGAATACCTTTCTAATTTGCATTTCTTTTAAGTTAATTACTGTGCTTACAAAACCTTTCCAAAATAAATAAGCACCGGATTTCTGATTATTAAATTCATGCAAAATAAAATCTGACCATTTACCATCTAAAGCAAAACAACAAAAAAGCACTAGTTGAAATTAGAAAGGAAGAATTAACCCTAAAGGCTCTCAACAAGTGTAACTGAGGGTAGTTTTCTTTAAGTGATTTAAATGATTAGAGTTTGATTTACACCAGCTGTGGAACCTGGCTGTTTTTTCAGCGAAATAACTAGTGTATGTGTTATGCATACACTGCATAAATAAAGTACATAAATCACCTATACTAAGTCATTTTTATTATGATTGTAGTAGCAGTAGTTTATTCTGTTTCTTTTTTAGCTTTGTAAACATGCTACTTTAGTTCTCTACATGCTGTTATATGAACAGAGGTTCTATTACATAATAATTACAAAATGTACATCAGTCAGGATCAGTCATTTGGAAAAAAAATGAGTCTTACTTTGAAAGGACTGCAGGTAGTATCTTCTCCAATGCTGACTTTTGGCCTTTTTGTGGATTGGTGCTTTCAGCATCTCTCTCTGGGTGATAAAGCTGCTTGAGTATCAGTGCATTTCATCTGCAGTTGAGGGTTTGGTAAGAGAGGAAGGTTTTCTTTTGGTATCTGTGTCCTTTCAATATTTAGCTTTCTTTTTCCCCCATCTTCATAAAATAAGGTTAGCAGCACAGATGAAACAGCAGATTTTGCAAGGGAAGCAGTTGGTCAGTAAAGTCAGTAACAGATAGCCTGGGATGATCAAACTTATTTCCCAGTGGTCACCAATCAGATGCTGTTATAAAACAACACTTTCAGTCAGTCAGTACTGCTTTGCTCGTTTGGCTTGACACGTTCTGTTTGTTAATTAATGCCAAACTCCTTTTTCCCCTTGATTCCTGTTTGAAGCCAATTAAGAGCTTTGCTAATGGCGTATATTACTGTTTGATGATTTGGTACTTTTCACTACTGTATAGGTCTCTTTCACATTCTCTGCTTTGTCAATATTATTTTGAGCTTTCTTGATTTAAAGGTTTACAGCTGAAATACAGTTGAATGAAAGTTACGTTTATGGGTGTCTGATCTGTGACCTGTATTGAAAATTTTAGGGGAAGAATAGGTGAACTTAATGTCAGATTATTTCTACAGCTATAGCCAGGATGTCATGAGTCACTGGGCTCTATTAAGTAAAGTTGCTTGTTTTTCTCTAAGACCATGGCAGATGTATAATGATGTCAGCCTGCTGGAATGCCTTAGTAAGAGCTTCATTCTTCTAAACAGCGGTAAGAATCATGGAAGAACTTCCATCCATAAGCCAAAGCAAAAGGCTGAAGGATATAAAAAAGACTGCCAGCTCTGCCACACTGTTACAAAAATAGTTCTCTTTTTATACACAAAGTACCTCCTTGAACTCTTCTTCGTACCCTCAAAAAAGAAAAATCAGAAGTCGTAGAACTGTCCTATGTATATAGTTTTGTTCCTTGTGAATGTAATAAGACAGTTTTGTAACTCAGACTCCAGTGGGGATAATAAAAGGACAGGTTTTTTTAAACCTTTTCCCCACTAAGAATTATTTAAAACCATTCACTGCAGTTTCAAGTTTGAATACATGTCTGCATTCAGCTTTGAAAACTTATTCAAACGTTGTCAGTATTGAGTTTTGTCTTGTTGCAGGTAAGATCCTAACATATTTCAATGTTATCTTATGTAGGTATCCGAGATGTTTCAAAATGGAGTGAAAAGGTTAAGAAACCTCTGGAAGAGCTGTATGGACATAAATACTTTGCAGAAACCTGTGAGGCTTGGGTAGATGGAATAGCCCGCTTTGCTGAAAAATCAGGTGGTAAGGCTTCCACAGTGTTAATTTGAAGCAGTTATAGTAGCAGACAATTCTGGATAAGAATCTAACAGTAATCCTAGCAGTCAGGAAAGAAAGGCCTCTTCATATGGCATTAAAACACACACCAGTGTGTCTGACTCACACTTATGAACAAAGCAGTTACTTCATAGACAGTTCACAGGAAGGTACAGGAGGATAAAAGATTTATGGAAATCATTAGCTGATGAGTCTCTTTGCTTGTTCTGCCATAAAACTACATTAGTAATTAGTTTCTGTCATGCAGACTGAACAGGAGGGATTCTGGTAAGCTTTTTTCTCCTCTGCTTTCTCAGTGTCAAAGGACTACCTCTTGGTGACATTTGTAAGCTCTCCAAAATGTGAGGTGTGTTCATCTAAGTTTCTAACACTTTTTAAAAACTAGTAGCATATAATGAGTACAGAAAGAAGGAAGTTCACATTTTGACAGCTCAAACTGAACAAAACATTAAAAAAAGTACTATTGACGCAGCTTGAGTGTTTAAAATCCAAAAGAGTAGTTAAACCAGGCAATATAATCATTACTGAATGTTTATCATCTCTGAAGATTTCTCTGATTACTCTACATAGGCTTTTGCAACAAAGGGTAAGTCCAAAGCCCAGGCCAATTAAACTTTGAAGCCTCCCTTAATTTCAATATAGATGACTTCAGTCAAGTGAATTTCTAAGGTGTTTTTTTCTTTGTGAATTAAATACTATTAACTTATTGTCTGTAAGTGGCTCAACTAGTATATACTCTTTACATACAAAAATAAAGTCTTTATAGAGATATGGGTTTGTGTGCCATGAAATTCAGTGGTAAATATGTTGAAATTTATCTTCTGTCCCCTGTATTTCCTGTCAAGTAAGGTACATGGAGCCTGCTTAGCTGCAGAAAAATGTAAACTTTGTGATGCTTTCAGCCCTGCCTCTTAGAGGTCTGTAGTACTGGGCTCCATTTTAGGGCCAGTTCTCTTTAATGTTTTCATAAATGACTTGGATGCAGGGCTGGAAGTTGTTTTGAGCATGTTTGTTGACGATACTAAATTGGGAGAAGTTGTTGACTCCATCAAGGATGGAGATACCTTGCAGAGAGATCTTGACAAATTAGAAAGCAGGACAGACACCAACCACATGAAGTTTAACAAGAGTGGGTGCTGGATTCTGCGCCTGGGAAGGGGCAACCCTGGCTTTATGTACACAAGACTGGGAGATGAGATGCTGGAGAGAAGCCCCACTGAAAGAGATTTGCGGGTCTTGTAAACCTATGTAACAAAATGTAGCAGCAAATGCAAAAGCAACAAAAACTAAGACTGAAGAGAAAAAATCAGGGCTGGGGACAACCGCTTCATTTTCTCTGTCCGTTTCTATTAATAACCACTAGTGGAGCAAATTTCACTGCTTGTGTGCTACTTAAAAGAAATAAATATTAGTCCCGTTAACGCACTTCTGTGGAATAATTGCATGCTATCCACAAGGAGAAGCAATAGTTGGAACCCAAGTGGAGTTCAAGTCCTTTGCAGAAACAGCTTTGGTCTTTCGTTTTTTGTTTTTTTGTTTTTTTTAAATGAAGTGTAACCTTCATTTATTTTCTCCCTAGGTAGTATCTGTCAACAGTTGCTGCCTCATATTAAATGTCCCACATTAATAATTCATGGTGAGAAAGACCCTTTGGTTCCACGTTTTCATGCAGAATACATTCATGAGCACATCAAAGGCTCCCGGTAAGTTACATGATGGAGCGTTTCTAACTGATTGTTAAAGAAAAGAAGGAATTAAAATCCACAATGTTAAAACAAAGAAATGCATTTGGACAAATTGGTCCTGACGTAGATGAAACTGTTCTCAACTTCCCTATCAAGTTATGCAAACAGTGTTATTTGGGCCTTCCTCTTTAGGTAAAAAGAAGGATCAGTACTTTGGTAAGTACCTTCCTAATGTTCTCCAAAAGAAACTTAGGAAGGTCCTCTTGATCTTTCCAAATCTCACCATACTCCAATACTTAGCAAAAATATACATCTTGTTACAGTCATTGCATTCCTTATATTGTGAGATACCTAACTTCTGTTCCGTTCAGTGGAGCAATGAATTTAGATGCTATGCATAGAGCAAGAATACTAGTTACTAGAGAGAGGCAGGGGATACTGATCTCTTCCTTGTTGATGTGAGCAGCAACCTCTAAGATTTTATTTTTCAGAAGTTCCATGAATTTGTTGTTTCGGAAAAGTGAAATGGAAAAAAAATTGTACAGCTGTGTTCAAATATTACTCCATAAACAAGAAAAGTCTTGAGGCATTCATTCTGAAAACCCAAAAATGCTTCCCATAAAAAGGAAGGATTCCACCATCTTTCTTTTCTTCATAGATTTGCGTGTAAAATTCAAGGGTTCTATTACTGCTCAGTAACAGATCATGCTGATTAACACTCGAGAGAAGAATTAGAAGAACTGAAACATTTTTATGAATGCAGAGTGTAAGAAACTGTTTCACTGATGTCACCTCTGTGAGAAATTGAGTGATATATTTACCTTAAAGTCAGCTCTGCCATTCATAAAAGACATTATGCAACAGGAAAGATAAGAAAGGAAAGATAAGGAGACATTCCACATACAGACTTTTATTTTAAATGCTTGACAGTCAGTTACTCCCACAGATGCCTTGCTTAGAATACCTATAGTTGTGTTAGATTTCATTAAAAAATGCTCTAGATGATAACTAAGGCGTGCCGTAACAAAAACTAGGCAAAGATCAGATAGCTTCTTCAGAAGGACCACAAGGGTAAAAAGTGTTAGAAGCTGCCAAACAGTAAAACATAAAGCTGTTCTTTACATGTCTTTGTGCTGAAGTGCTCTCCCATATATGTATTTATCCAATAAGAAATTAAACCAATGATAAACATCAGAAATACAGAGAAAAGACAGGCACACGACCTCCTTTTTCTCTTGATGCACTACAGATATTTCATGAAAGGTGAAAAGGTTTAAGTTCAGCATATTTTCACTAGTAATTTGAGTATCACCTTTACTTGCCTATATTTTTTTCTGAATAGTAAGTTAGAAAAGGATTTGCTGTTTGTAGTGCAGATACATTGTTTCTGTCATAAGCATGCCGTTACTCTGTATTTGTGTGGATAGAATTAAGTAATATTAGGTTTACCATTGTGGATGGTATTCATGACTGCTGTTGTATATTGTATATTGCACATTGTATATTGCTTTGTCTTTGAAGAAACAATCTTAATAAAATTCAGATAGAAGTGCTGGAAGAACTAGATACGTTTACACTAGTGCTCTTCTCTTCCTGAAACTAAGCATCACTTGATCGCCACTAAAAGAAGAGTTATTGCCTTTGCTGTATTAGGATTTAAACGGTATGAAGACAGCAAAGTATCAGACAGTGTGGTCTTTAGCTGTTGAAACTGCTAAAAGTTGTAAAACAAAGAGTTTCACAACCTGATTTAAATGCTAGAAGTACATACATTAAGTAAGTTTTTCCCAGATAGAAAACAACAGCAATTAGTTTAGTCTTGTCTCACCTATCAGTTAACAGCCTAAAGATTTAGGCTATTCAGAGACTCTCCTAAACCTTTTTGTAGCTGAAGTCACAGTTCAGCTACAGAAGTATAGACTTCCCTTTTTACTTTAAAAAGCTAGATTATATTGGTTCTGAATTTGTTTTTATGCATAAAAATGAGACAACTCAAAGGCCAATTAAGTTTGCTGGGGCTACAGATTTAGTTTCACCGCCCAGTCTGTTCAGGACATTCTGTCCAGCACAGGCACTGTTCTCTGACAGAGGCAAAGCAGTTTAGGTGCTTGACATACCTTTAGATGTATCCTACTCACTTCAATGTCAGTGTCATCTTTGCAGACCACTAGAAAGGTTCTTAAACTAGGTCTGAGACACAAATTTGTTTAAAGCGTAGTTTATCCTTCCCAAAGTGGAGGAAGTATGTTTGTTGTTTCAACTGTTGATGTAGCTGACATTCTGATCCACATACATGGAAACAGTACGTCAGTGTTACATCAATAGTTTTTACTTGGGTAACCAAGAGCAAAGGAAAAGGACAAACTGTTTACCTGTGCTCCCAGAATAGAGTGCATATTCAGAATATTGTTTCTTTTTTCTTTTTCCCCCCTCCCTCTTTTAAGGTTGCATCTGATGCCAGAAGGAAAGCATAATCTACACCTGCGTTTTGCAGAGGAGTTCAACAGAGAAGTAGAAGAATTCTTACGGTGACCTAAACTGTAAAGTTAGAGGTATTTGTCCCTGCACTGTTAGGAAATTCAGTGATTTCATTTTTCATTCACATTAGGTATGAGTCCTGTAAGGAAAGGAGANAAGCTCAGGCTCCTATATACAAAACTGCTATTGAATATTGTTCCAGTACAAACTTCAGATTTCTTTTGTAGAATGGCTTAGGTTAGAAGGGACCCCAAGGATCATCAAGTTCCAAACCCTTTGCCGCATGCAGGGCCACCAGCCTCCAGATCTGGTACTATACCAGGCCGCCCATGGCCCCATCCAACCTGGTCTTGGACACCTCCAGGGACAGAGCATCCAAAACTTCTCTGGGCAGCCTGTTCTAGCACCTCACCACTCTCTCTGTGAAGAACTTCCCCCTGACATCTAATCTAACCCTTCCCTCCTTGAGCTTAAAACCATTCCCCCTTATCCTCTCACTATGTACCCTTGTAAAAAGTTGATTCCACTCCTGTTTATAATCCCCTTTTAAATGCTGGAAGACTGCAATGAGGTCTATTCCTTTGCTTCTTAGCACCTTTATCTTCCTTACCTTTTGCTCACTGAACATCATACATACAAAATCCTCTCTCCAGCCACTGCTCTACCACAGACCTTGGAATATGAGAAAACTAGTTTCAGATTCTAAGTGGAAAGCAGTGTACAAGTCAGAATGAATTAATTCCTAATACGTCCCAGTTGACGTATTTTTTGTTCTGAGCCTTCCTTTTTGAGAAAAAGATATTGCAATATTAATGTTTTGAATTGGAATTCATGAGGTACTAATATTTAAAATGTCATGTATGCTTCAGAAAATGTGGATTAGGCACCTTAATTTGATACAATCCTATAGCAAACACTCTTTAAGCATTTTTTGATTATAGATTTTTCTTTAAATAGGTCAGCTAGCGTCAATAAATTAAATCACTGGATGTAATTTTCCAAGTCTTAAACTTTTCTTTTTCTTAATTTCATCTTGGGTTACATACCATCCCACACTGCAATAGTCTTTGTCAACTTTATACGAAGAGAATCCACACATTCTACGTACCATCGGTCTCTAAGACTTCACTGTCATAGGACTAAGTCAATCTCTAATGCTTCTCTAGGACTTCGCTATCCATTCTAAATAAACATTTCTTAATTTCAAGGCAGCTTCTTAAATGCAGTAAGAATCCCTTCCCATTTTCAGTGGGGCCGGGGAGGGGGCCCAAGGGCCTACTGCCCCAGTCACGGGCATAGATTGGTCCGGACAGCCCCGTGACACAGAATCACAGAATCCCTAAGGTTGGAAAAGACCTATAAGATCATCCAGTCTAACCATCCACCTATCATCAATAGTACACGCTAAACCATATCCCTCAACACAGCATCCAAATGTTCCTTGAACACCTCCAGGGTCGGTGACTCCACCACCTCCCTGGGCAGCCCATTCCAGTGCCTGACCACTCTTTCAGAGAAGTAGTATTTCCTAACGTCCAGCCTGAATCTTNAGTCACAGCAGCATTGCTGTGCTCACTGCAGCCTCTCCATAATTCACTGGAGAGTTACACTGTCTAGATCAAAACTACAGTGTTACCAGAGCCATTCTGAGAACAAAGCTCTGTTAGACGTCACTAGTAGATGACAGCTCTTACTCGGGTATTTTTCCAGCTACAATGAACTGGCATTTCTGCCTTATTTATTTAAGGATGTCAGAGGATGCAGACAAACTTACCGGCAGCTTCATTGTAGTACACGTTGATCCTCTCTAGCTGCAGGTCACTGTCCCCATGGTAGCTGCCGGTGGGGTCGATCCCATGCTCATCACTGATGACCTCCCAGAACTGGAAGAAATTTTTGTGAAAGGGCAGCTGTTAACTACAGCTGGCCGGTGCCAATCACACGTGCTAGCAGTCTGTGCACACAGCGTCCCCGACCACTCCCTAGCATGGTTGAGCAGCTGCCTGGGAGGAAGCTACACCTCCATGAGTCAGTGCAGAAGAGTTTCCTTTGGCCGCAGCAGCTGAATTAACAGAAGCAGCGCTGAGCAGAGGAGGCAAACGGGCAGCTGCACCATTGGAATTCGAGTTAATTCATTTTTAGCACACATCCACGGGGTGACAATACATACATACCCATCGATTTGGTACTCTTCTATTGTCTAGCCGTGGCTTAAGAACGCCTAGACCAGCAATGCTGTTCCACTGACATGGCAGCGTCACCGCAAGACGACAGCAGCCCCAGCACACACCCGGGGCTGGCCCTGACACCGCGCCCCTCTCCCTCCAGAGCCGGACTCGTAGCTGCGAGGCGGCTCCGCGCGACCGCGGACTCGATCCCGGGCACGTCCCAGCTGGCACGAAGCCCCAGGGCAGCCCCGCTCCGGTCACGGATAACCCCGGCGGGGCTGCCCGCTGCACCCCGGTGCCGGTCGCACGACCCTCGCCAGGCAGCCGAGAGGCGGCCCGTACCTTGGCGCCGATCTGGTTGCCGCACTGCCCGGCCTGGATGTGCACGATCTCACGCATGATGCCGGTATCCGCGCTACTCCAGCTCCGTCACCTCCAGCTCTCTGCGCTGCGGCGGCCGCGCCCCGCTCCGACCCTTAAATCGGGCGCTTCGTACCGCCTCTCGGTGACGTCACGCGGCAGCGCCGCGCAGCCAATGGGCGCGCGGGAGCGGGGCGGGGCTGCGGCATTGTCTCCCGCCGCGGGTCCGACACCCGACGGCGGAGCCGCCCCTCGGCGGCGGGCAGCGCCCGCGGGACGGGGCTGGGGTGGCAGTGCGGTGAGGCTCGGCCGGGGACAGCTGGAATTCAGGAATTGCAAATAATTTACACCGAGCTGCTTCTGCACCTGCTGGGGCTCGTGCCTTTGCAATAGCAGAGCATGCACTGCTACATTTTAGCAGCACTTACCGGCCTGTATTTCTAGCTCAGGCCTGCTGAGCTACGTTTTCACACCTTTGTAACACAAAAACCGTCGTTCCGTGATTCAGAGGTTCAGACTCTTAAAACAGGCAGAAATTGGAGGACACCCATGATAAAGCCAACAGCAGTTTTCAAACAGTATGACACTGCTTAAGCTCGAGCTGTCAGGCCTGTCCATGCGAGGCTCCCAGTTGAGGAATGCAGAGGGCCAGCATGAAACTTTACCCTGCTGCTAAAGAACAACTTTTGCTGGGAGTGGTCTGGCAGCAATTGTAACTTGAATGCCCGTAGGAACAGGATATCTGTTTTTCTACAAGTGAACTTACATTGTGTTAACAAAAACCCACTGTGCACCTCATTTTGACCTTGCTCCTAGCATCTCTGGTTGCTGACAAATGGAAATAAACTAAACTGATCCAAGTCCATGGCAGATGGCTGCGGTAGGAAGGACAGTTCACGAGCAACAGAGAGAATGTGGTTTTTAAACCAAGATGTATATACACCTGATCTAGTGTAAGGTGTCCCTGGTCATGGGAGGGGAATTGGAACTAGATGGTATTTAAGGTCCCTCTCAACTCAAATCATTCTAAAATTCTATGATATATATCATAGAATCACAGAATGGCCCGGGTTGGAAGGGACCTCAAGAATCATCAAGTTCCAACCCCCCTGCCGCAGCAGGGCCAACCAGCTCCACATTTAATACTAGACCAGGCTGCCCAGGGCCCCATCCAACCTGGCCTTGAACACCTCCAGGGATGGGACATCCACAACCTCTCTGAGCAGCTTGTTCCAGCACCTCACCACTCTCTTGGTAAAGAACTTTCCCCTGGTATCCAACCTAAATCTTCCCTCCTTCAACTTAAAACCATTTCCCCTTGTCCTGCTATTATCTGCCCTTTCAAAGAGTTGACTCCCCTCCTGTTTATAGGCTCCCTCTAGGTACTGAAAGGCTGCAATGAGGTCACCCTGCAGCCCTCTCTTCTCTGGGCTGAACAAGCCCAGCTCCCTCAGCCTGTCATAGGATAGGGCAAGTTTATCAAGGAAAGAACACTGTAGTATATGCCTTTTTATAATAGTGACTTTCCTTCAGCCATAGCAGTGCTACAAGAATCAGAGGAGAAGGCGGCAGCCCAAAAGAGATCGTGATCCTCCCAAGCAGCCCAGGCGATCTGTATTATGTAGTTAAGGGCTGGCATTACCACTGCAGTGAGAGCCCCATCTTGTCTGAGTGATATATCTGCATCCTCATTGCTGGACGTACAAAATAAAATTGGATTGGGCAGAAACTTGCTTGTAAAACATTAATCAATTTGCAGTTGTAAATTTTCAGTTGTGAAAAAAATGTTTTTCATTTGACTTGCTGGCCTGGCAAGGACAGCTTTACACCAACACCAAGGAAGTGAAATGGCAGCTTCCAATGAAGCTGGCAAAGAGGGAGCAGCATGGTGTACCTCATATTCAACACAACAGGGCTGAATGGGGTCCACCTCAAGCACATGCACATAAATATAGAAATGCCAGTGCCACAAGGACAGCATGGCAAACTCTCCTGTGTTTGCTGGTGAATCAGAACAGCAGGAGGAATTAGCACAATGAGTGAGAGATCTGCAGTTGCAGAACTATGGTACTGTGGGGATCACAGAGAGATGGTGGAATGCTGGAATGGATGAATGAAAGCCCTTTAGGATGGGCAGGGTAGGAAGGTGCAGAGGAGTTACACTTCGTGTGAAGGAGCAGCAGAAACACGCAGAGCTCTGCTTGGGGATGGATGATGATTTAAGTGGTCAGGATTAGAGGGCAAACTAATGTATGCTGTATTGTGGTGGTTGTTTGCTATATGCTTCCTGATCAGGAAGATATAGATGAGATCATCAAAGAACTGGAAAAAGCCTTACATCTACAGACCCTTATTCTCAAAGGGAACTTGAATCTTCTGAGTATCTCTTGCAGGACCAACAAAGCAGGATACAAAAGTCCTGGAAGTTTTGGAAGCAATCAATGATAACTTACTGTTGTGAAGCCCAAAGGGGAGAGAGATGCTGCTGGACCTTCTTATACACAAGGAAGAACTGGTGAGGACTGTGAAGGTTGCCAGTAGTGACCATAAGATCATAGAGTTCAAGATCCTGAGAAAAAGAGAGCAAGGCAAATAGCAGGATCACAACAAAGGGTTTCAGGAGAACTGACTTTGGCTTCTTCAATTATGTGTTTGGAAGAATCCCATGGGAGATTGTCTTGTAGAGAAGAGAGGTCTGAGAAGGCAGACTGACTTTCATGACTTGCCTCCACAAAACAGCTCAAGAATGGTGCTTTCTGACAAGTGGGACGTCAAGCAAAGGCAGCAAGAGGCCTGGGCAGACAAACAAGGAGCTGCTGGCTAAACACAGACAATAAGAAAGAAACATACAGGAGGTGAAAGTAGGGTCATGTGACCCAGGAGGAATATAGAGACACTCTCCTGGTATACAGTGATAGGCTTAGGAACGTCAAAGCTCACCCAGAGCTGAATCAAGCAAGGGATGTGAAGGACAGCAAGAACTGCTGATCTATCTGCAGCAAATGTAAGTTTTTGACCCACTACTGAACACAGAACTAATGACAAAGGACATGGAAAACACTGAGGTATTCAGTGTCTTCTTCTCCATGTTTTTTACTGTTAAGGAATCCCAAGCTTCTGAGACCTGTTTGAAAATCTGGAGCAATGAAAATTTATTCTTAGTAGAGGTGGATCTTCTTGAGGAACATTTAGATGAACTGAACATGTAAAAAATGTGTAGACATTGGTGAGATACACTCAGAAGTGCTGAGGGAGCTGTCTAATGTCATGGTGAGGACACTTGACAATCTTTGAAATATCATGGCAACTGGAGAACCTTCCTGAGGACTGGAAAAATGTAAATGTCACTGCTAACTTCAAGAGGAACAAGAAGAAGGATCAGAGAACAGGTCAGTCAGCCTTACGTCAATTCCTAGAAAGATGGGAGAATGAATTCTTCAGGAAACAACTTCTGAACACATTAGAGTCAAAAAGGTGATTGGCATTAGTCAGCATGGATTTACGAAGAGGTGGTTATGCCTGAGCTAGCTGACAGCCTTCTACAATTACTAGCTCAGTGGAAGAGTAATATCATTTATGCTATGGAGGCTTTTGAACTGTCTCCTGTAACATCCCAGTAGGCAAACCGTTGAGGTATGGCCTAGATAAATGGGCAGCAAGAGGGAGGGAAAACTAGCTGAATTGCCAGTTTGAAAGCAGAAGCAAAAAAGGACTTTTAACTGGCAGAATAAATGGCTGATCAGAACCTCACAGAGTTGAACAAGGGGAAGAGCAAAGTCCTGCCTCTGGAGGGGAACAACCCCAGGCACCAGTGTGTGTGGTGGAGGCCACCCAGATGGAAAACAACTTTGGAGGAAGGGGCCTGGGGGTCTTGGTGGGCACCAAGTTGAACGTAAGCCAGCAGTATGACCTTGCTACAAGGGTGTCCAGCAGCAACCTGAGCTATATTAGGAAGAGTTACCAGGAGTTCAAGGAAGGGGCTCTCTGCCCTCTACTCAGCCAATACCGGGACACGTCTGGAATTTTGCATCTAAATTCTGTACTCGGCTCCCCGTTACGAGAGATGAAGACATTGTAGCGAGTCCAATGAAGAGCCATAAAGGTTAAGAGACTAGAGATTCTTGTCATACAAGGAGAAACTGGGAGCTAGGACCGGTTGTCCTGGAGAACGATCAGGGGTACCTTACCAAGAATCTCATAAATACCTGAAGGGAAGCTGCAAAGACAGAGCCTGGCTCTTCTCAGTAGCGCCCAGTGACAGGAGGAGAGGCAGTGCACACAAACTGGGATATAAGAAACTAAATGTAAGCATAGGAAAAACCTTTGATGTCAGACACTGGTACATGCTGCCCAGAGAGACTGTGATGTCTCCATCCTTGGGGACATTCAGAACTTTGGACACGGCCCTTATCAGTCTAATGTAGCTGACCCTGCTGGACTGGGTATAGGATTGGACTGGATGATCTCAAGGGATACCTCCCCACTTCAACAATTCATTGATTCTGTGAAAAGGGGAGGAGCGGACCAACATGTGTGACAAGTAACATCAGATCGATGGATTATTGGTCCTAGCGCCACACTGTACTATAATGCTAAATTAAAATTATAACAAAACGAGCAGAATTTTGCAGATGTGAGTTAATAATTGGTCTAGTAAATCACTAACATTTTCTTTTTGCATTTGGCTGCTGTGACCTTTGGATAATAACACAGAGATTTTTCAAAAGCAGTCCTCAGTTTTCTTCAGTGTATTGATGTGCAAACAAACTATGTCTCTCTTTCTTCCATAGGGCAGAAACCTCAGCTGCAGTGAAATATTATTAATATGGTCTGGCTCAAGCTTGGTAACACATGGAATTACATGCTATTGCTTTTGGAACCACAAAATATCCAGGATTATACTAGCACTAAGATCTTTTTTTTTTTAATGGATTCTATGTTCATTATATCCTGCTATTGTATTTTCCATTGACACATTTTTGCAGTACTTAATCACAGGCAATCTTTGTTACTGCTAGTGCAACTTGTGCATATACATTTCTGCGTGCTGTGGGTGTAGCCTGCAATTTTTAGGCAGCACTGGGCTATCTTCTCACTACTTGCAGAGCTGCAAAACAGCTGTCCCTCTCAGCATCTCTATGGGACATACACAAGCATTTAAGAGCTTTTTGGCTGCCAAATTATTCTTGGAAATCTACAGAGCAACAGCTCTGGGCACTCTTATTCCCCATCTGAAAGTACCTGGACACCTCCTGACATGCCTTCCTCTCACATACACACAGTGGCTTCCTTAGAGCTTTGTTATTATACTCTTAAGGATTTTGAACTTTTAATTCACAGAAGCTATAACAGCCATTTCTTTGTAGATCCTCACTGGTTTTTAGGGTGTAACCCCAGAGCCTCACTGTAGGTGCTCATTTATGTGTCTAAAAAGTTCCCTCATCTACAGCAATACTGAGCACTCACAAACACACAGCAAAGAAAATTAAACATTAATTGCTTAAATATCAATCCAGAATCCTACATTTTGGCAAATAAACACTATAAAAAGCCCTTAGCCATTAATTGCATTTAAATAAACAGAGTGGCTCACTATAGCATTTTTAACATAGTTTTTTTTTCCCACAAATTCGAGGTACTTAATATTATGAACAAAAATCAAGATACCCCATTCATAGATTTGCAGTGCCTGTGCGTGGGAACGCCCATGTGCCCCTCTGCACCCAAACCACTGCTTGCAGCTCAGCAGCCAGCTGAACAAAACTCTACCTTCCCCTGTTTCCAAGGCAACTGCAGAGCCTTGGAAATGAGCCGCACAAGGGAGGCAACGGAAATCTTAGCACATTTTAATGTATCTGTAATTTCCTATTGTAGGATGGAGAATTGCAAACATACAAATATGGGAGCTGCTGAAGCACATACAATAATAGACCGAGCATCTGCCTATGGCTTTATTCTCATTTACAACAAGCGATAGTACATATTGCTTAGACACGTATATCAGAAGCAAAATGATTTTTTGAGTCTTCCCATTGAAATCAATGGATGTTGCTCCGTCCTTTAGTTTTTTGCCTGAATTCTACCAGACAATAACAGTATTACCACCTGAGGCAGACTCTGAGATCTCCTATGGTATCCAATGCTTAATCACTAGCCATGTCTGTTAAGAATATTTCCCCCAGCAAGAAGATGGAATATTTGTGGAGGTATTTTTAATTCTAGTAATAAAATGATAACAAAAACCTATTTTTATTTCAGAATTACAACCCACTGCAGGCACTAAAAAAGCAGTTACACAGTACAGTGCTGAGCACAGTTTTATGAATGAGCAAAAGCAATTTCATTGTAGAGCCTTCTGTACTCGTGCTTTTTTCTTGGACTTAAATTTTTGTGTTTGGCCAAAAAAAAAAGAAGAGAGAGGATGAGCATGTAAGACAACATCACAGAACAATATAGGGCACTGTCAATTCTGAAATGAAGTGTGCTTATTTTCAGAAGAGAACTGTTTCCTCACAAACCTAATGTTTCTTCCATACCCCGTGGCTTCTCTTGGGAACTTAGCCTGTAACCTCTGAGTCAGGAATTTGTTTACATAGTCCTAAAGGACACGACAAACAGTCTCTGGTCATCTGGCTTCCAAAAGTTACCGTAATAAATACGATCATTATGATATCACTAAATGACTACAGAAAGGGGAAATATGTTTATCATCACCAGGCACAGATTTACTGAGAAGGAAAGAGGCAAAACAATGCAGCCTCTCATTATTTCCGCTTGGCACACCAGATGTGATGGGGTAGCTGCCAGATGGCTCCTGCCCCCAGCCAGGCTGCGTCCACCTTTTAAGATCACTCAGAAGATGAAATCTGTTTGCTACCTCTATCAACTAAGGCCTTCAAGTCAATATACAACCTATTCCAGCATCAATATAAATGAAATGCTGCTATTGTGTTTTCCAGGGCAGCCTATTTCCCACTCATCAGTGGGAACAAGGAACAGACAGAGGCTTTGATCAGCTAGTCACAGTTTCTTTTGTTCCTCAGCCTTCTTGCTCTATCTTGCAATCCAATCATTACTTGTAATTCAAACCGACACTTAGCTAACTCTAAGCTTTATCTGGGAAATTCCTAAGAGATGCCATAGTTCGTGGTGGGATTTGATATATATTGCTTAACATCACCCAGATACTCTGCAGGAGAGACCAGGGTGGTGTTGCTCCAGGTGGCTCCACCCAACTAAGCGCTTGCTCTGCCCTGCAGAAACTGTTTTTTGCCTTCTCTGTACCAGAATGTGTACTTTGACACATTCCTTAATCCAAGAAAAAGCTTCTTTTACCACATTTACCACATCCATATGCTTTAGGAAACTGACTCATAGAGGGGGTCAGAGATGCTCCAGAGGGAATTAAAACCCCTAAAGCAGTGGGGTAGGACTATCCTTTTCAGCAGCTGAAGGATAATCAATGAGCCCCACCCATGGAGCTACCCACTTCTGTGAGTAGCAGTTCTCTTAAAGTCCTGGAAACCTTTAATCCAAACTCACTCTATGGGCTTTCTCCCTGTCCTCTGGCATGGAGCTGGAATTTTCAAATACTAGTCATTCTACTAATTTATTAACAATAAAACCAGGATTATGCTGCATGCAGAGTAGCAGACTAAGTCATGCTTGAATTTCATTTAATGCATGTAAAGCTTTTTTTTGTGAGGCCATTTGAATTCTGCTCGAGAACCCTGTTTAATTATTCACTGCAGAGGCAGGCAGTGTATTTGTCACATCCATAGAAAAATGCAGAAACATTTTTCACTGCAAAACAACACAAAGCTGTTTACTGAACAAACTATACAGCCTCTGCCAGGGTAGCCATTCCATCTCCTGGGGCAAGTGCTTTCACATTCTTGAGCTGAATTACTAGCATTTGTTTGCAATGATAAATACACTCCTGACAAAAAAAGCCTTGAATTGATCAGGTGAGAAGCCAAGTGAGAAAAATAATCTGATTATAAAAGATGAGGTATCAGTAACTGAGACTAGTTTGAAAATCTGTATCTCAGAAGAATCAAACATTAATAAACAGGAATTTAACAAAGCCAACTTGATGATCTCTCAAGAGAAAAATTCTGCCCATAGAAGAAAAATGGCTTTGAGTGGGAAGGATGGGATGATCTACTCTGAAATTACTTTCTTACTGTAAGTGGATAACCAATTTATAATACTCTAAAAATAAGTGATTTTTCTTTCTGGCAACTGTAAATAACATAGTTGAAACTGGAGATAGACACTACAAGCAGAGAAACAGATAGGTTGTTATTAAGCTGCTCAGGGAGGAAGAAGAATTTATCACCTGCACTATTTCCTTTGCTGGTAAGGACTGAGGGATTGGACTCCTCCCAATATGTGGCCTTCAACATGCATTAAAACAAATGCTCAAAGGGCTCCAGATGGGTAAGTGTCCAATAGAGCAAAGTCTAAGAAATGTCTTTTTCCAGAATACTCCACAGCCTCAGGCACTTTGCTGTATGACCAAATGCTTCCATTTTGATTTCTCATGTAGACAAGCTAAAGATAACAACCATCTAAAATGGAAGCATTGGTATGCAGTAGCATGCACTTTCCCATTTTAACAAATAACAGGTTATTGGTGGAATATCAGAAGGCAGATGCTTAGCATGGCAATTTGAGACTGGTAGGAGAAAACTCAAGACCTTTTGATCCAATCACATACAAAATTGCTACAAATACTATGAAGATTTTTTTTTTGTAGAGTGGAAGCTGGGGAAAAACCTCACCTGAGTTGCCTTGAGCCCATATCACAGTCATGAGATTTGTTTAATGAAGACAACAAATGTGAAAAAATGCACAGGAATATTGAGGAGTGAGAGAACAGCACCTCCCATGTGCCCAGTAAGTGTTACTTGTAGCTCCTATGCAGGCTGCAGTGTCTGATTAGTCACTGAAAGTACACAGTAGTTACTCTTTAATGTGGAATGGAAAAGTAACATCCCCTGGCAGAAAGGGAGTGACTACCTCATTTACTTGGTACACATGATCTCTCTAGGGAGGATTCCCATTTCCTCATCCCCCTAGCAAATAAAGTTTTTAGGCCCTATTACATAGAAAAATAATGCAGTAACTGAGACACCACCTCCCTGTGAAGCAGAACTAATAGAACATTTTAAAAGATAGTAAGGTAATTCTGTAAAAAGATCTCAATGCAATAACTATGAAACTAGTCATACTCTAAGCTAGTATCAGGGTTCATCCTGATACAAACTTGCTATTCAGTTTACAGGGTGGCAAAAGAAGCAAGTCAGAGGAGAACTCTTCCCTTCTGCATAGATTATACTAGATGTTCTGGCCCTGTTTTTTGAGTGAAGAAAACCTGTTTCTCTAGGCACCACCACTACATTTTGCAGCAGTGCATTGCATCATCCCTGCCCCATTAAAGACAGTCTATTTGTGGTTTGTCTAGGCATGGGGCACTTGCATAGATGTCTTGAACAATCTACTAGCACCATACTGCTGTAGCATGGAGCATGTGAGACTATCATCCAGAAACAGGCTATTCCTTTAAATATCAGGAGTTTTTGCCTCCATTTGTGCAGAGAACTTGCTGGAGAGAAGATTCTAGATTCCCTTCTTTCTTCAGGTTGTAAATCAAGAGAAAACAAACTTCTTTATCTCATACTTCCTGCAAAGAAGCTTTTGTCAACAGGACAGGCCCCACGGATTTCTTTCTTAGATTGTCGCATCACTGGGACTATCCTGTATTAAATGCAATCCTATTCTGATGTAGAAGGGTATCTCATGTGTTGAATGAAGGAAAATTACTCCAATCTGACAGACTGAAAAAACATCTGTTGAAAAAGCAGATGTAGGCCTACATTCTCAGCAGATACTGGAATGTTTCAAGTTTTTGGATATTAGCTCATGTGAAATTTGTGACAGAGGGTACCAGACTTGTTTCTTTCAGGCCCAGCCCATATACTGGACTATCCTTCCACAACACTGTTTGTACAATATCTTTAGACCAAGGTCCTAGAACAGGGAATGAAAGAGTTGGCACTTCAGGTTACTAAACCCTAAACCTCATTCCATTTTTGTTTAAAGTGTTTACAGTCTTATCTAGCTTTATCATCTACTCATCCACCTGCATACAGTTGTTCTTTTGTAGTTTGCATTAGTCAAGATGTTCTGCTGACACCTAAAAATGCCAGACATCAAACAAAGCAGATGAAAGAGACAGCTCCCTTCCCTGACACCATCAACTCTAACTGTTGACAGGAGAGGATGCTTTCCTACAGGTCACCATTACTATGTTTAAATGAAAGAAACCATGTTTTGATAAAACCCCTCAACACAGATGAGTCATATGGTTTAAACTGTAACCCACTGAGCCTGTAGTATCTACCATCATTTCTTCCAGAAAGGATGCTTCATGCAAGACCTTAAATCTTAGAGCTGTTTATCACATGTATAAGAACAAATCACCAGCTGACACAGGTTAAGGCAATCAGATTATCTAATCTGAAATAGTTTCAGTGGTTCTGCTCTTTGTGAAACAAGTAGAGCTGTGAACATATGAAGAGACATTTGTTCGTTGCTTGGCATACAGCAGTCAGCCGTCAGTTTTTATAATGAATGGTCCCCTAGGTGACAGATGCAGATAATGCTCAAAGGTACAGCAGAAAAAATTGTACTGCAACTTCCAGTCACAATATGAGAGTAATCTTTAATTATAATTGATTGACTACTCCTATCAAACAGTTTTAAGCCTTCCTTTAGGTTTCCCGGCATCCCCTTTTCCTGTATTATCCTTAACTCCTACTAAAGTTATGTGGGAGGTGGGTTTTTTTTTTTCCTCCAGTATTATGGCTGGCAAATAGGCTGCGTAGGATGGACATGTTTCTGTACCACTACTTATGGTTTCTCTTCCTCTAGGAAGAGAAGAGGAAGAAACAACAACGTTGTTTCAAAGAAAGCAATTAGAAAGGTGTCCTACTTTCTAATAAAGGGGCTGTAGTGCAGTGGTTCTCTTGGGTAGCTATATTTAAGTGTTAGCTGAAGATATAGCAATTACACTAGGAAAAAGGATCTGTAAATGCTGAACACTAGTGAAACTCTGTAAGGTCCCACTGTAGAAAGAAGGATCTTTACTATCACTATCAAAGACCAGATTCTCATCTTTTTGAGAAACTGAATTTGTTCTCCATCTTCCCTTCTCGCCTTTAGGAATCAAGCTGTTTATGACAAACAGGTTCAAGCACAGTCCAGTTGGCTAATTTCAAGGGAAGGTTACTGTGACAACCAGACAGGTTGTTATTTCTCAAAGGGCCCAGGGGCAGCACACAGTAACTCAGTTACTAAAACAACCTTAATTTGTTTAATACTTAATCCCAGAACTGCTCAAGTTCTTAGAAATATGTGAGTGCTGTATTTGTTTACAGACAGCTCAGGAATTTTAAGTGCTTCTCACCTCTCTTTTCAGAGGTTTCACCTGGAACAAAGGATAGAGATGAGGAAAGAAACTGTATGAAAAGCTTGTTCTGCACACAATCTCAGATCTTACTGGAGGATAACAAGCCCATCAGCAAAGCAACGGTATGCTCAAGCAGCAGAGTCCATTAACAGAGCCAAAACAGGCAAGATAATTAGTGCACAGTAGCTCCCTTTTAAGTCTTGATTCCAGTAATGCCTTGCCAGAGTTCCATTAAAGGATCACACAAGAGGTTGCAAATATGTGGATAGCTGTTCCTTCAGAGCAGTAAGGACCACAGCAGATGTAGCACTACTAGTAGCTCTCAACTTGTGTTGTTTTTTTGTTTGTTTTTTTTTTTAAGCATAAGAGCACTTCCCTAAGCAGTGTTGGGGGAAACTAAGAACTGTGAGCTCACATATGGGGTAACTACTGTTCTAGGTGTAGGATTTTACTCTCATCCTGTAGAAGAGTCTCAGACATTTTAATAACTGATGGCTATTGCTGTAGGCTCACATCATCTCAAATTCACCTAAGCTTCTTGTGCCCTTTAAGCACACGGTACCACAAATCCCACCACCCTCACCATAAAGAAGCTGAACTTACCTTAGCAAAGATGCACACGAGGATCCTGCTGCACTGCTCAGCTGCCTGGCTGGAGGTCCACTTCTTGTTGCAATTACTGAGAGCATCAAACAGCAGCAGTGTAAATATGTAATCGGGGTGTGAGAGACAGCTACTGTCAGGATATGCACATGACTACTCCAGGACCATGTTTATGCTCTGGGCAGCTTTAAGTCACGTTACTTAAAAATCTGCCCATCATCTCCTCCCAGATCCCAAAGGGAATTGACTACCCTGAAGGGTCGTTCCCTCTTACAGAGAAGGCCCACTTAATGGTTGTTTTTTCAGTAAACACTCACCTTGGAGAAAGTCTCCACACCTCAGAACAGAATTCAAGTTAACATCTCAGCTACTATTATGCTCACTAGTACAGACTCTTCATACACCGTGCATGAATTCTTTCTACTTAGGAGAAGAAGCATCACAGAGCTAGGACAGCTAAGGATCAAGTAAATCCACAGCCAGCCAGCAATATTCACAGCATATATGCCCTGAAACAAGTTCAATCAGAAGTGCTCTAGATGGCAGTTGAGAAGCCTGCAGCTATCCTGTCAGGTCTGTTTTGACAGTTTGTAGCATGGCATGCAATATCTTCTGGCTGACCTCACTACTATGTATGTCCATAAATAGAAGTTGCAGTATCCTTAAGCGGAGCATCTTGTTTCTATTAGTTAAGGCAGCTTTCTCTGTAACAATAGATTAACTGTTAAACATGAGTGCCTAATATTGAACTCACAGTGCCTGTGGACTAGCTGCCCTCTTACAGTGCCCATACATTAGCTACTCACTTAAGCTGAGTAAGTGCAGTTTATGTATTCTGCATAATTAATAGCCTGAAAAATCTTGTTTTATTGACTTAAACCTTTCACTGAGGGTAAAGGCTTAGAATGAGAAGTGAAAGAGACAGAAAACTACAAGAGTTATTTTCTAGAACTAGAGAGAAATAAGGCAGAGGACACAGTTTAGAACACAAAAAGCCTTTATGTTTGAGAAGTTAACCATTTCAACAGAAGACTCTGAAGTATTTTTGCAACTACTGTTACATCGGACAGTCGAGGATACAAAACTGCTGACAAAAGCAACAGTGGAGAGCACCAAATTAAGAAACGCATGCTTCAGCACAACTGCACAGATTTCTCCTCTCAATGAACACTTGCCTGCTCAGACTACACTTGACTCCTACCCATTTCCACTTCATGCCTCATCCTCCTCTCCTTCCTCTTCAAATTCACCCTGCTCATCAGCAGTGGCATCCTGGTATTGCTGGTACTCTGAGACCAGGTCATTCATGTTGCTCTCCGCCTCCGTGAACTCCATCTCATCCATGCCCTCGCCGGTGTACCAGTGCAAGAAGGCCTTGCGCCGGAACATGGCCGTGAACTGCTCCGAGATCCTCTTGAAGAGCTCCTGGATGGCCGTGCTGTTCCCTATGAAGGTGGCGGACATCTTGAGCCCACGCGGGGGGATGTCGCAGACGGCCGTCTTCACGTTGTTGGGGATCCACTCCACAAAGTAGCTGCTGTTCTTGTTCTGCACGTTGAGCATCTGCTCGTCCACCTCCTTCATGGACATGCGGCCTCGGAAGATGGCGGCCACCGTCAGGTAGCGGCCGTGGCGGGGGTCGCAGGCGGCCATCATGTTCTTGGAGTCGAACATCTGCTGCGTCAGCTCGGGCACCGTCAGGGCTCGGTACTGCTGGCTGCCGCGGCTCGTCAGCGGGGCGAAGCCCGGCATGAAGAAGTGCAGCCGGGGGAAAGGCACCATGTTGACCGCCAGCTTGCGCAGGTCGGCGTTCAGCTGGCCGGGGAAGCGAAGGCAGGTGGTCACGCCGCTCATTGTGGCCGACACCAGGTGGTTGAGGTCCCCGTACGTGGGAGTGGTGAGCTTCAGGGTGCGGAAGCAGATGTCGTACAGGGCCTCGTTGTCGATGCAGTAGGTCTCATCCGTGTTCTCCACCAGCTGGTGCACAGAAAGGGTGGCATTGTAGGGCTCCACCACCGTGTCCGACACCTTGGGAGAGGGCATGACGCTGAACGTGTTCATGATGCGGTCGGGGTACTCCTCCCGGATCTTGCTGATGAGCAGGGTGCCCATCCCCGAGCCGGTGCCGCCGCCCAGCGAGTGGGTCAGCTGGAAGCCCTGCAGGCAGTCGCAGCTTTCCGACTCCTTCCTCACCACATCCAGCACAGAGTCCACCAGCTCAGCGCCTTCGGTGTAGTGCCCCTTGGCCCAGTTGTTGCCGGCCCCGCTCTGACCTACAGGCAGACCGGAAGCAACGAGCCACATTACCGCCCCCAGAACCATTACTGCCCCCAGAAGGAATTCTAGATCCACCTCCACCCACCCCACAGGGCTCTTGTTCCCATCCCCAGAGCTCTGCTGGGATCCAGCCCCCCCAGCTCACTCACACGCTTGCTCTGAGCCTCCTGCACACACCTCTCTCACACTTGGGTTTTCTTCTTTGCACGCTCACTCACCAAAGACAAAGTTGTCGGGTCGGAAGATCTGTCCAAAGGGGCCTGAGCGCACCGAGTCCATTGTGCCTGGCTCCAGGTCAACCAGGATGGCACGGGGGACGTACTTGTTACCTGCGGGAGGAACCAACGCCAGCATTATGGCCCTGCAGCCACAGCAGCATTGCTGTGCTCACTGCAGCCTCCCTCTAAGTCACCACCCATAGCATAAGGGCATTCTCTGGAGCAAATCAGGGGCTAAGACACAAATCAGTTATAGGGCTGTGCCAGGAAACCATATGCTGTGCACAGCTCTCACAACAGGACACACACGTGAGGTCCCCATGCCCTCTCCCTGAGGAGAGGAAGGAGGAAACCGGCTCCACGGAGCAGTTACCTGTGGCCTCATTGTAGTACACGTTGATCCTCTCCAGCTGCAGGTCGCTGTCCCCGTGGTAGCTGCCGGTGGGATCGATTCCATGCTCATCACTGATGACCTCCCAGAACTGCAGGGACCACAAGAGGGACAGGGGCGTCACCACGGCCCCGCCCCCCCCACCACAGCCCCGCCGCGCAGCGCGTGGAGATCCGCAGCCGCCCCACGGTGCTGGGGTGTGGCACCGACGCCCCGGGACCCCGCAGCCCACGGAGACGAGCAGAATTTCTTCCCCCCCCACCTCCGCCTCGGAGCCGCGCCACGCCCACATCATAGAACCACCGCAGCCCGACCGGGAGCCGACGGCAAGGACGAGCCGAGCGGAACCGCTCACGCCTAGGGACGTGGGGACCCGGCGGGAGAACCCTGCTTTAGGATGCACGAAGACCGGCACGCGCGAACACGTGGTAAATCCCCGTGCACTCGGCGGGGCGGCAGCCCGTACCTTGGCACCGATCTGGTTACCGCACTGCCCGGCCTGGATGTGCACGATCTCACGCATGATGCCGGTGTCCGCCGGTGCCGCGCTACTCCCGCTCCTTCACCTCCCGCTCTCGGTGCTGCAGCGGCCGCGCCCCGCTCCGCGCCTTAAATCGAGGCGCTGCGCAACGCCCCTCGGTGACGTCACGCGGCAGCGGCGCGCGGCCAATGCGTGCGCGGAAGCGGGGCGGGGCTGAGGCGCCGGAACCTGTAGCAGGGACCGGGGGGCGGGGATGGGGGCGGAGCTTCGGGACAGCCCTTCGCGCACCGTGGCCGACGCCCGGACCCCGCCCTGGCCCGCCGCCGGCACCGGGGACAAAGGCGCGGGCCGGGGCAGGCGTCCAGGTCGGGACGGCGGCCCGTGGGTCGCGCCCCGGGGCTGTGTTCACCGCGTGGGTGCCAAAGCGTCCCACCGCCGCGGTACCGGCGCCGCTGCTTCTCGGCGCCCGCTCGGCCCTTTGTTCGCCGATCACTGCCGCAGCGGCGGGCGGCGCCGGGAGGGGCGGGGGCTGTCACCGGGGGGGGTCCGCGAACCCCCGCTGTGAGCCGACAGCCGGTGTTGGGTTGGGGCTGCTGCTAGCGGGGCGTCGGGTGCGCTCTGCCCCCTCAGCTGCCCCCCCGGCGGTAGCAGGGCGGTGAGGGTGGCTGCGGGGGGAGCCGCTTTTTTTGTTTTTCCCCCAGCTGTGAAGAAAGCGCCGTGCCCCGAGCCGGGGGCCGGCCCGACGTCGGGGCTCCTCTGTGTCGGGGTGCAGCTGTCCCGGGGGACCCGGCACGCCCCCTCTGCCCTTTGTCATCGCCCGTCTTCTTTGTCCCCGCCACCCTCCCCGTGCGACCCAACTGCACCGCACGTGGGTCTCCGTGGCTCTGATTTCTGCCTCCGTGCCAGAGCGTCCCACCTCCCTTTGTTAGCGTCGCAGCTGGGGGGGGG
Organism: Pavo muticus; assembly: GCA_016647715.1. Lineage (NCBI taxonomy): Eukaryota > Metazoa > Chordata > Aves > Galliformes > Phasianidae > Pavo > Pavo muticus. The sequence continues at coordinate 1,259,715 of JACDJE010000067.1, read as the reverse complement.
TGCTGGAAACGCACCCGCGGGTTTGTCCCTTCCACGGGGATTTGGGGAAAAATCCCATCACTTGCGCTCCCCATAAAAGCTGTGTGCACTGGGCTGAGCCAGGAGCGATTCCATTGTCTGGCTGAGCACGCTTCGCCAGCAATGTGCAGTTTGAATTCCACGCGAAAGGTTTTTGCGGCACATTAAGTGCTTGCTTAACAACCAGCCCGCAGAACAGCAGCTCCCTCGGAGCACCGCATGCTGCAGGTGCTGACGAAGTGGTGCCGTTCTCCCCCGCTGCTGCTGAAAGGACGGCTCGACTCGGCTGCAGCAGAACCGGCGCAAAATGCCGGGACCATGAGTGCTTGCCACTGTTACCTCCAGGTGTTCCGAGTGCTACATGCTGTGTGTCAGTTGCTTGCTACAAGATTTATTGGCATTGCAGGGAGTAGCTGATCTCGCTCATCCTCCTTACCTACGCTAAGCTCATTGCCAGCAGCTCCAGGCTCTGAAGGAAGCCATTTTAAAACCCAATTCAAGAGAACGGATTATTAGCACCAGAAAGAAACCCACCCTGCCTGCTTGTTCCTAGAAGAAATTAATTCACAGATTTGAAAGGGAGGAATTCGTGCCTGTGTTTTCTATAGAACTTGTTGAGACTGGAAGGGAAAAAGAAAAAAAAAAGCAAAAACAAAAAGAAAAGAGGTTATTTCCAAATGAAATATGGGGGGCAAAGGGGGGAAGCAGGTCTGTGTTTTTCTATGTACCCCTGCTGAGAGCTGCGGCCATGTATGGGAGCCACCCAGATAACTGCGGCAGCCTTTGGGCAGGGCTCGGCGCATTCATTGCAAATGCTCCGCAAGGCCACGGCTTGCTGGGCTGCTCCTTTCTGCTGCCCGTCTTTTCCTCCCTGCACCCCCGTGTCTGCCGGCTGCGGGCTGGATGCCACCCTCAGCGGTTCCCCAGGCAACCGGCCCGGTGGCAGAAACAGGCTGAGCAGCAAAGGGAGGGGAACAAAAAGCCCCGTGATGATTTCGCTCCCAGGGCTGATTTCCCATGGTGTAAAAGTGGCGTGGCTACATGAGCCAGGCAATGGCAGCTCCCGGGTTATTGTGCAGCCATCCCCGCCGGCCGTATGAGTGAGAGGAGGCACAACGTGACCTCATCACTGAGCACGTTTAATGAAGCTCAGAGGATCGGGCTGGTTTTCTCCGATGCATCCTCTCCCCGGTGCTGTTAGGGTTCGCAGCCTCCCAAGTGGGAGCTGGGTGTGATCCCCTTCAGCCCTCTGCTGCTGGAGTGGTGGCTGATGGACGCCAGAGGCCCTCACAGGGGGCAGAACGTGGCCAAGGGCGGCCAATGAAAGCCCCAGGGAAGGACTCGTTGTCTCACTTTGTGATATCTACATTGGTGTGATGTGCTGCGGCAGAGTTTGTGCTCATCAAGATGCTTTTCCCAAGGAAGAACTTGCCCTTCCTTTTGGAAACCGTGTCCCCACCACACACCCTCATCCAGGAGCACCCCAGGAGGATGCAAATGGCTCAAAGACCTGGAAATTATGACAGAGGCTGGGGAGCTCCACGGTGTAGGGACACGGTTAGTGGGCACGGTGGTGGTAGGTTGATGGTTGGACTAGATAATTATAGCAGTCTTTTTCAACCCTAAAGATTCTATGAGTTGGGAGGATTCCATGGTGGTGTTCATGGCTGAGGCTGAGGAAATGTTTTTGTCTCAACCTGTGCTGGCCGGAGGGAAAGGGTGCAAAGAGGGACAAGGCTGTGTGCCCTCTCTGCAAGCTTGCCCCCACTCCTGCACAGCCCCGCTGCACAGCCTGGCCCAGCATCCTGAGAAAATCGCTAAGCTCCGAGAAAGTCATTAGAGCAGAGCCCCGCCAGATAGGAGAAGGTAAAACTGCAGACAGAAAGAGGATTATAGGAACGGGATCATGGGTAGCTCCAGGGCAGGGGAGGATCAGCAGTGGCGCAGAAAGCCTTTCCGTAGGATGCTAAGGGAAGAAAAGAGGGTGGGCTGGAAAGGACGACTGCCTGGGGAGAGCTGCCGCCCTACAGTGCTCGCAGTGTGGGCATTTCTTGTTTTGGCTCATCCGTGCTGAGACTCGCAGGTGTGCCCTTACAGCAGCAAAGGGCGGCGTGAGCGTCTAACAGCATCTCAAACCGTGTGTAGTAGATGAGTATAAACCACCGCAGTACAAAAGAGAGGTGAAAAATGGTGCCCGTGATTAGGAAATGATTGAGCAATTAGAAGCAAAGAGCAGGCGGGAGGCGAAGGGCAGAGTTTTCCTGAGATGGTGCAGGAGTGCTGATGAGGAATCGATCCTCACATAAATCTCGTCGCATGGACACCGGGCACGGCAAGGTGCTCTATTGATGCTGTGGTCCCTGAGCCAATGGCAGCAGGGCCACTTGGTGCCTGTGTGCACGGCTCTCCGGGCATAAATATTAATAGGGTTCCAGCCTCGGCACTAGCGCTGATGCAGCTGTTTCTTACGTTAATGTGGAACGAATTCACTGAATGCACAAGAGCGAGGGATGAAAGAAAAGATTCAGTTGCTAGTCTGAGTTGTTCTTGCAATCTGCTCTCAGTCGGTTTTGTCCTGAGCAGTCTCTTTGTGTGCGGTCTGAACCGAGATGGGGCAGATTTGCATAGCTGGAGAATTTGGTGGCAGATCGCAACGTTAGAGGGCAAAAACACTGCTGGAACTTCATTTGCAGTCCCCAGGTCATGCTCTGGAACCACGGCGACGCGCAACCCACATGCCCGGGAAATGCTTCTTTTTGCTTCAAGCCTTTTTGCTTAAGCCTTATTCTCGTCCATCCCAAGGACTCTCATCCTCGAAAACCCAATAGCGGCACACCGCCCCGCACCCCTATGGATTCAGGATTCTACCGAATCCATTGTTCGCTAGGACGTGGTGTGTTAATGAAGCAGGGGCTCGGTAACCGGGTTGAACAAAGCATTTGTCAAGGTCTCCTGTCACCACCCTGCTCTCCCCTCCCTGCAGCAGCATTGCGGAGAGCAGCGCAGCTCGCTGCAAGGCAGAGCTGCTGTCAACTCGTTAACACTTTCTTTCTCTTTGCAAAAGGCACCGTTGTGCAAATGGATTGTGAAGATCTTATCAGGCAGCTGCTTTGGCTGCTCTCAGTTGCCTCTGATACGCATCTTTCCGAAGGCTAAAGAAAAATAAAATGCTTTTGGAGGATGAAAAGAATTGGCCCCAGATCACTCCAGTATATGTATTATGTTAAATCTCTGGCTTACGGGAAAACAAAACGGCTGTTTGGAAAGATCTCTTTCTTCTCTCTCCCCAGCATCAGCTGCTCTCCTGCGTCGGGCAGGAGGGAGATTGGGGTGCCAGGAATTTGCAGCTGAGAAAAGCAGGGTTTGGGGCGGCTGCACTGCGCTGTGCTTTCAGGAGAGCAGCGCAGCCTCTCCCGACGGCAGGATTCAAACAAAGGCTTTGATCACTTGGATCATGAAGCTGGAAGCGTCCTCACCAAACCGGGGTGGGTGGCAGACGCAGGCTCTGCTCCCAGCCCTGATTTTTTGGCAGCCCCTGCCCGGCAGCACACGCAGGCTCGGTGGGGCTGAGGGCACACCTCTGCCAGCCCTACTGCAGCGATAAGCAAGGTTCATAATTAACAGCTTATCCTCAGCTCTCAGAAGCCAGCAGGTGCTTTCTCAATTGATTGTGGTAGCGGCTGGCTCAGATCCCGAATCTGTTGCAGGAAGGTATTATTCCTAAATTCTGTGAATTCCTTTGTCCTTCTCTCTTTCCCAGTTTTCCCATTTGTGGCTCTCTACAAGCTCTGGGGATGATTTTCACCTGTTTTTTGCTTGCCTCAGAAGAAGCACGTAACAAAGGTGAGCTTTGTGGCACCCGTTGCTCACATTTGCCTCTCGGCCCTGGGGAAGGCCACCATCCAAGCTCTCAGCTCCAGCCACGCCTGGCTCAGCTTCTCCAAACGCACGGCCAAGCTGGGAGATGCATGGCCAAGCTGGGAGACGGCTCCTCCTGCTTTCCAAGAGGCAGCAGAGAGGGATGCTCTCAGCTGCTGCTCAGGGGTGGGACACAGGGTTTTGGAGGTGCCTGCTGGGACCCCATGGGACTGAAAATACAGTAAAGGAGCTCTGGTAACGTATTCCTGGGATAGCACGTTCTGACAGCTCAGCTATTGTCTGGTCTGCTGTTGCACTAACAGGTAACGCCCTTCTTCTTGGATTTATTCTGCATTTACGGTGGTAGTGCTAAGACTTCTTTTATATTTTAAAACTTCTGTCCCTAGAGAATGGGGACTAAGTGATGTTTCTGAAGGTTATACCCTCTATAATCATCACTCACATGAACCGGGTGCCAGCAGCAGTTTGAGGCTTCTGCTAGGAAATCAGATGCACCCCCAGTATCACATACAGATACCGAACTACCATTTGGGATATTTGCTTTTTGTGCTAAGCCCTGTATCCAGCAGAGCAGGAAGGAAAGGCAAAGCAGATCCCAGCTTGAGGCAGCCCACCTCTGAGCAAATGCATGGGGCTGCCAGGGACAGTGGCAGGCTGTTAGCTCCGCTCCCCGCCTGGGGAGGAGGAAGGAAAATAATCAAAGCTGATTTTGTCCAGCTGGTTTTGTTGAGAACGGAAAAGTTAAAAGGCTGTGGCAGGACTGTAAGAAGTAATGAAAGAGGGTGACTGTCTGTAGAGCTGGACTGACACATTGGCATTTGGTGCTCAAGAAAGGGGAAAACTGTGTGCAGACACGCCTGGCCAAGCCGCAGGCTGCAGGACTATTAGCAAGGACTATTGAGTCCAGGGAGGAAAAGAAGATTCATGGAAATTCTGCCATCAGCAAAGGAAAAGCACCCAGAGAGACGGGGAAGAGGCCAGCAGTGCAGCCAGTCCCACAGCCACTTCGAGAAGGGCATTTCATTCCCCACCAAAAGCAACCTGAACCTCAGACAGACCGTGGTTTATAGGATAACCAGCACTGTGTGTTAAGAGAGAGATATTTCCGAGGCTAGGAACATAGCTGTGTGCAGTTTGAGCAGAAGCCTGCCTCAGCCCTTGCACTGGGGGCTGCAGCAGTCTCACATCCTTTCTGGATTCAAGCGCATCCCGAGGATGCTGCACACCCAGCCTTGGTCCTGTTGGTGGCCTAAAGACAGAAAGATAGCAGCATCCATCATGTGTGCTGAGTGCTGTGTGGGATCCGGGCATTCCATCCAGCAATATAAGGAAAAAACATTGTTCAGTACCGTCTTTTCACACTTCTTTTCTCAGCCTTTCAAAAGCTCATTTCCATTAAGCTTTTGTGTCCCTTCTTCCAAGTCCTATCGCAGCCATGTCTCAGGCATGTAGTAGCCAATTGCAGCTGCAGATCTCAGAACAGCTTCTACATGCTGGAGTCAGTGCTTGCAAGCTGCCTGGGGTTTCTCCAGGGTGAAATGCTCTATCTGTGTAAAAAATATGATTTCCATTTGATTGCACAAACCTCTTCTTGTCTCGAGGGAGCAATGAGTCACTCAGTGTCAGTGCCACGTCCAGCATCCACAGACAGACCCACGTGTCTGAGGAGCTCCGATAGATCTACGACAAGTTCCTCCCATGACTCACAACAACAAAAAGAAAATGTCTAAACCATTTACTCTGTGCTCAGAAAGCTCCTTAAGAGCTGAGTTATGCAGATATTCATTCAACTGCAGGGAGACAGGCAGGGATTGCCACGCTTCCAGTCTGCAGATGAATGAAATGAAGCAGAGTGGAAGGCATTTGCATACGCCCACAGTGCCAGGCAGGCGTGAAATCTGATTTCTGGCCCAGGACACTGCAGCAGGTCACAGTGAGCTGCTGGCCAGAGAATCACCCTGCCTTCTGCATCCCCACCCCATCAGAGATGCCAACAGCTGAGGGTACCAACCCAATGAAAAGCAGGGAAAAGCTGCTACCTTAAGTCCTTCGGAAATCAGGAACTGGATTTCCTTCAGTGATGCCTATCCAGGAATCCTCAGATGCACCTGAGATCCTGGCACCAGGGGGTTGTTACAGCAGTTCTGCTAACATTATAATAAACATGCAATTGCTTGTCATCTAGATTTTATATTTGCTTACGTATGCTTTCTCAGACGTGAGCCTTTCAGGAGGAATTGACCTTGATACCGCTTTGGATCATGTAATTCATAGTGGGAGTTCAGTGCACTCCCCTCACAACTCTTTCGGAAATTCAGCTTGAATTCTCTTTTGGCCTTCTTTCTGGGCCCACAGAATGAGGCTGACCAATGCTTGGTACAGATATTTTGAGACTTTGGGTGAAGAAAGGACTATGGCTATATTTGGATGGCCCAGGAGCAGTTTCCCATCACAGCTGAACACCTCTTGCTAGTTGCTGCCTTCTCTCTCTCAGCTCCCCTTCCTCACGGAGCTAAACTTGCTAACCAGAAGGAACAGCTTTGGTCAACTTAGCTCCCCACACTGACTCGTCACCACATCTGATGAGGCCTAGGAAGCAGGACCAGGGCGGCCCCACCTAACACTGGTTTACTTTACCGCAGCAACTGCACGGTAGAAGCAGAGGCACTTTTCCCTTTCTCGCCTGCTGGTGCTAGCCTTATGCTGCCCTCCATTAGGCCAAACATTCAAGCAGGGATATGGCCAGTTAGATCAAAGGAAGTTCAATATTCAGTGCAAGGTGGGACCCTGGAAGCCTGGAGCTGCAACAGTTGCAACACCCTGGTACCAGCAGACTCACTGGATGGAGCAGCTGGAGGGTTTCTTTTGGCTTACTTTAACAGGCATTTACTCCTCTGCAAAAAGACAACAGATTGAGAAACCTGGAATGTCCTTAGGCAGAGTCTTCACCTGATACATGTTAATGGTCAACTGCTTTTCTCATGTGTCAAATGCACACCTTATTCCCACAGAAGAAAAACTGCAGGACCGGTGACAAATCATGTCCCTCAGGGGTCAGTGCTGGGACTGATGCTCTGTTATATCTTCACCAATGACATTGACAGTGGGATCCGGTGTACTCTCACCAAATTTGTGGATGACACCAAACTGTGTAGCACAGTTGACATGCCTGAGGGACGGGATGCCATCCAGAGGGACCCTGACAGGCTCAAGCAGTGAGCCCAGGAGAACCTCATGAAGTTCAACAAAGCCAAGTGCAAGGTCTTACACGTGGGTCATGGAAACCTCTGCTAACAGTACAAGCTGGGGAATGAAAGAATGGAGCACAGCCCTGATGAAAACGACCTGGGGGTACTGGTGGATGGCAAGCTGGACATGAGCCAGCAATGTGCCCTCACAGGCCAGAAAGCCAACCATATCCCAGGTAGCATCCAAAGAAGCATGGCCAGCAGGTTAAGGGAGGTGCTCCTGCCCCTCTACTGCTGGTGAGACCTCACCTGGAGCACTATGTCCAGATGTGGAGACCTCAGTACAGGAGAAATGTGGACCTGTTGGAGTGCGTTCAGAGGAGGGACACAAAAATGATCCAAGGGGCGGAACACTTCCTACATGAGGACAGGCTGAGAGAGCTGGGGCTGTTCAGACTGGAGAAAAGAAGGCTCTGGGCAGAGCTGACAGTGACCTTTCAGTACCTAAAGGGTTGTTTCAGGGTACGTTTGGATCTGAGAGACAGGATGTCTCAGGAGCAGAGGCAAGCAAACTATGCACTCAGAGCAGCACAGAGGGTTATGGGTTTTATTCAACATACACACACTCACACACACACAAGCATCCATTTTAGATAATCCCCATAAGTGGGAAGCAGAAACTCCCTAAGCAAGTGCACTATTACTTACCAACCCTTGAGAGACGGCAAACTGCCAAAAAGAGAGAGAAGAAACATGTCCTCTGCTTCAAGGTGCACTTTTCCTCTCTCTCCCATCACATCCTCTCTCCTGCTTTTTATTTTTCCCAGGGTCTGCAGGGTTTTTTCCACTTGCATGCTGTACCCACGTGGCCAACGCGTGATACAGAGCCCAAGTGGAACACCTGCGTGCAAAACAAGTCTTCGCAAAAACAAGATAAATACCAAGGTCAGCTCTCTCTATGAAACAAGATATTTGCGGCTACAGCCACAAGTATCAGTTCCCTTAAAACTGTCAGAATACTTTGTTTCATCCCAGGATCATTCTTCAGTCAGGGCCCTTCAGGTCCCCGACACAAGGGGAGCTATTGAAAAGAAGGGGACAGACTCTTTAGCAGGGTCTGCTGTAATATGACAAGGGGAAATGGTTCCAAACTAAAAGAGGGGAGTTTTAGACTGGATATAAAGAAGGTTTTTTTTGTTTTGTTTTGCTTTGTTTGTTTGTTTTTGTGATAAGTGTGGTGAGGCATTAGAACAGGTTGCTCAGAGATGAGGATGCCCCATCCCTGGAGACATTCAACACTAGGCTGGCTGGGGCTCTGAGCAACCTGATCTATCTGCAGGTGTCCCTGTTCATTACAGGGGAGTTGGACTAGATGACCTTTCAGAGCCCTTTCCAACTCAAATGAGTCTGATTCTATGAAAATATTTGCTTCTCTCAGCAACATCCCAGTTCATAATCACGTGCTTTACATCTGTTAGCCCTTAAGTTATCAGGAAGGAGATTTACTCGTGGTTTAGAGAGAAAAGGTGGGCTGCAAATTCAGTGTCTAGGATTCAGTTGCTCCCATGGGCAACATAACTTCTGGAGAAGAACAGGAAGAATAGAAGTGCATGCCTTTAAACCACACTCCTGGGGCTTGGCCCTCATCACAGCAGCAATATAAATGCATCCCTATACACATATGCAGTGCTTTTTGCTACAGTATCATTGCTTTATCATTGATTTTCTATCAGATGTCTCACTGCAGTTGATGTTCATCCTGGCCTTGTACCTGACGGAACAGACAGATGACAATGGGCTCAGCTTTCATAGCTACAAAATAAAGATGAGCAAGTTAAAAGAAATGCAGGAGGCTTCCTGTGCAGCTGGATCATGCTCTCCTCTAATTTTGCAGGGGCTCTGACAGCCTCGCAGCGCTGTAATTAGAAAATGTGTTTCACACTGGATGGTCTGGTCCTGCACAGTTCCACTCACCCTTCACAACTGCATGGCAAATCAGCATGCTCACCCTCCATTTACTTGCCAGGTAAATACTTTTCCTCTTTGGAGATTGAACGCGGACCCAGCATGATTTACAGGTAGCTGTTGTATTTCACAGAAGACCTTAAATATGTAGAACTGCATACATGCAGAAGGGCCCTCTAAGGGCACGCCTTTAAGGACTTGCTTTAAAGGGTTCTGGAGGTCTTAGGATCCCAGGGAAAGCTACCAGAGCTCTTTACCTCTGAGATGACTCCTGAGGAGGAGAATAGAACGTGGTGAAGTAAATGCAGTCCCCCTCTTAGGGAGGAACAAGCCTGTAGGCAACCTTGTGAGCAACAGAAGAGACCTATACTTGGTGTAGTAACACCAAGGGAGAAATGAGATGACTGCTGCCTCAATTCCTACCCAGCAGAAGAGGCATGCTGGGCGGGAGCTCTGATAGATCAGAGCCTCCACTAGGACCGCACAGAGCCAGCTCTGGCCTAACGTAGCAGAGAAACTGGCTCAGGGGATCCAGAAAAAGATTCACCTATGTGAATAAATGTCTGCAAGGCCCAGCATGCCTGCCTTTCACCCTAACCTCCCTTATGCTGATAGAAAGCAGGCCTCAGCAGAGGCCCAGTGCAGCTCAACATAACTGTGCCCCACACTGCTCTTTTCCCAACTGGAAAACCTCCCCCACCTGCAGATGCTACCACAGGCATCTCACCACCAACACCTGTGCAGCTCCTGACAGAAACGCTACACAGCGCCTGCTTTTTATTTTTTTCCTTTCCCTATTTCAGAACACAGCTTTAGCTCTGAATGTAGAGCAAACCTGTGGCTGCCAGAAGCAGAAAAATGAGCATGACACAAAGGGAAGAGCTCAGAGCCCATCAGCAGCCCGCAGCCAGCACTCAGCCCCTCCCAGCGCAGCTCTGCCACTCGTCTGCCTCACTGCCACTAGAGGCGGATCCACCGACCCTCGCAGGGGCCGCTTCAGGACCAGGAACGCCAAACCCACTCCCCGCAACCGCCATCTTAAATCCGCCATTTTGAAGGCTGCCCCCGCCCCACCCTGTCCTGCCGCTGCCGAGGCGGAGCTCTGCGCGGTGCCGCCCCCGGTCCCGCTGCGGCCTGGCCGGGTAGATGGAGGCGGCAGGCGGCGGTGCAGCTCCGGGCTGCATCGATCTGCACGATTTCAGCGGGCAACTGGGCGAGCAGCGGGTGCACTTCCACGCCATGCGGCTGCAGGACTCGCTCTTCCTCTGGGTGGGCGCCGCGCCCGCCCTGTCCAGCCTGGCCGTGGCAATGTGCAGCCCCCGGGTGAGTATGTGTCCCCGTGCCCACCCCGCCCCGCCCGGTGCCGTTCCGCGGCTCAGCCCGCGCTGTGCTTTGCCCGCAGGACAGCGTGCCCGTGTCCACCTCGCTGCTGGGGGACCCCTCCGACACCGCCTCCGTCTGCCTGGCCCAGCGCCTGGGTACGTGCGGGGCAGCGGGGCTGCGGGACAGAACTGTACCCCTGGGGTGGGACTGGGGGCGGTGGGGGGCGCCTTGTGTGGGGCGGGGATTGTGTGGGGGGGGCCGCCTTCCTGCCGGGCAGGAATGCTTCTGGTGGACGGTCGTAGCATCACAGAATCACAGAATATCCCGAGTTGGAAGAGGCTCACAAGAGCCATCGAGTCTTGCTCCCGGCTCTGCGCAGCAGCACCCAAAAATCAGACCATATGTCTGAGAGCGCTGTCCAAACACTCTTAAACTCCAGCACTTGGGGCTGTGATTACTGCCCTGGGCAGCCCGTTCCATGCCCACCGCCCTCTGGTGCAGAACCTTTCCTAGCCCCCAGCTGCCCCTCCCCTGACGCAGCTCCATGCCGTTTCCTCGGGCCCTGTCGCTGTCACAGAGAGCAGAGCTCAGCGCTGCCCCTCCACTCCCTGTGAGGAGCTGCAGCTGCCATGAGGCCTCCCCTCAGCTCCTCTGCTCTGGGCTGAGCGAACTAGAGACCTCAGTCACTCCTTGTACACCTTGCCCTCCAGACCCTTCCCGTTTTCATAGCCCTCCTTTGGATACTCTCTAATAGCTTTATGTCCTCACTGTATTGTAGTGTCCAAACTGCACCCAGTGCTGGAGGTGATTGCACCAAACCCTGTCGCATTTCTCACTGGTTAGCCCTCCACGTTCTGCCCTGGTGAGCCCCAGGCCATCTCACAGGTGCCAGCGCTTGCTCTGCCCCTGCACCACATGAGGCACACCTCTGGGGTTGTCCCCTTCTTGTAACCATAGAATCATTGAGGTTGGAAAAAACCTCTAAGATCATCAAGTCCAACCTTCAACCCATCACCACCGTGACCACTAAACCATGTCCCTAAGGTCTCCAACCAGTGTTAGAGCATCCTGGCTTACCCACAGCACAACACCAATGCATGCAGTAACCCAAATGCATGCCTCCAGCCCCTGGCATGCCTCCTGTAACAGCACATGCTGTCAATGCACCTAGCACCTGCTTAGCTTCAACAGCGGCCTTGTGCAGGTTACTGGAGCTCACTGGCCAGTGACTGGTGCAGCTCCAGCGGGCAAACTGCTGACGTGCTTGATACTTGGTGTTAGATGCAGGATGGTGCACTGCTTGCTTTCTACTTACTTCTGTCGTTTCAGTTTAAAAAGTCGTGTAATTCTTCCTTACAATCTGGATCTTGATCGTGGGCACCGCGTCAAGAGTTTGTAGCACCAGGCAGTTCCATGAGCCTGCCCCTACTTCTCTGTGGCCCAGCACCTATATAAAAAAGGGTTGTTCAACAAGGCTGATCTTGGACAACCGTTGCCAGTTGGTGTCCTTTCCTAATCCCTATAACTTGTCTTTTACCAGTTACTGCTGTAGTCTCCCCTGGTGACAGCTCTTTCTCTTACCAGGTTCTGGCATCTCCACCATCACTAGTAACTCTATGGGGAGATGTATAACATGATTTCTTTATGTGTAGATAGTGCATTGTCCTGTCTTTGTTAACAAGAGCTTGGTACTGGGATATCGGTTATTCTTGATCCTCACAGCATAACACACCTTCATGTCTTCCTTCTCTTTGTGTGCCTGCAGTACCTGTCATTATTTTATTTTAAGCTTCCTGTGCCCAGCTGGTCTTTTGGTCAGCGTTCCTGTCCGGCTCACCTCACAGCTGCAGTTTCCCCCCTGGTCACCCACACCTATGTTCTTAATAAATCCTCTTCTCACTTGTAGTTTCCCGCCTAAGGAACACCCTACTGAGGAAGACCTGGGGACCTTTTTCACTTTGGGTTGGAAAGTCAGTGACACACTTCTGGCTTTGACTAATCACGTGCTTGCTGATCATATTAGCTAATTGGGTTTTGAAAAGAGAATCGAATCTTCTTTCTGAAGTTCTACACCCTGGTTTCTAGGCTTACGTTTGTCAGCCCAGCAATGTAACGTGGGCCAAGTGAGCTTGCAGCCACTCAGTCCAAAGCTGTTTTACACTGAAATCAGTGTAAGATCATTGCCAAGCCTCTCTGTGTCTTCTTTGTTCCATGGGCTGTGCGGCAAGGAGATGTGCGCCCTGCCCTGAGCAGAAATACCAAGCATCGCTTTGGCTGGTGTTGAGCTTTGCTCTGGGGAATTAAATCGTCCGTACTCCCACAGCTTCTGCAATAACAGAGATGGCTGTTTGAGCCCAGCTGCCCCGTGTCTGAGGGAACCTTCTTACCCATCCTGCCATCTTGGAACCTTCAGACGGGCAATAGCTTCTTTTTCTCTGTGCTGTCACGTTTTTATGTGCCATTTCCATTCTGCTGCTGGCAGGCGCTCATTTAAGTAGCACACAATGCCATCTGGAGGCGAATAGTATTATTTCTTCTGCTTCCCAGTTGTGTTCCATCACCTGCACTTTGTTTCTGCAATGCCAGGTTCCCTGTTCCGGGGCAGGAGTTTTGGTGCTCCCGTGTGTCAGTATACACACATCCTCCCATTGTTTTCTTTACAGTCTGACCGAGTTCCTAGCCAGAACGGTTGCATTTAGTGTACTGGCTCTGCCTTTTCCCTCATTTTATTTTTTTTCCCTCCACTGATGAAAGCGCATTTGCAGCATTCCCGTTCCTACGTGCCTATTTCTATCTGTACTGGGTGCAGCGACTGCTACCCACAGCCTACCTCCATGCCCCACCTCCGTGCTCTAACACGAGATGCATCTAACCTGTTGAGAAACTTGTATCCTAAAAGATCGTTTCCTGTGAGCAGGAGGAGTCCCCTTCTAGAGAAAGCTTTGTGTACGTGTGGCCTCTCCGTGCTGAGTGGGTGAGCTGGTAGAATGGAAAATGGCAATAAACAGATTTGCATAAAGAAAATGCCTCAAAGGAGTAGTTCAACTACATTTTCTATATATGTGTGTGTGTGTTAACATATGAGTATAAACGTATATATTGGTTTTCTGAAATGAACTTTCCAGCTGAAGAAGGACTGAGATATTACACGTTCTGGTGTCTTTATTTTCAGTTTTTAGATTTCAGATGTTGTTTTTGAATACTGGGTGGAACGCTCTTGATTCCTCCTTGGGACTGGCAGCTCCCAGCTTACTCCTGTCAGCAATGTGGTGTGACCTAAATACCATTTTTGTCTTTTTTTTCGCACAACTATTTTAAACCTAGTGTCTGTTTTTCCCTACGGTGCTTCAACAGTTGAATTTTAGCCTTGTATTAAGGGAGTTACAAAACAGCGATATCACAAAGGTAATACCTAAGTAGAATTCCATTTTATTTATAAAATGCTTCTTTGAGTTATCTGTTCTACTCTGATAATTAAGTTTTCCCGCCCCAGTGGACATTGGTTTTGTCACTGTTAATTAGTTCTGTGATGGATGGCAGCTCTTAATTTCATAGCACCTCTCTCCAGGTAGTTACCAGCACGGTAGCCCAGAAATTCTGATGTTCGTGGACACCACATAAGTGAAGGGTAGAGGAAACACAGCCACCGACAGCAGGCTTTGGCAAAAGCGATGCACAGCTTTGGGGGCCTTTTTGGGCTGTTCATAATGAAAAGAAAGATCTTTGCTAATTGTGGTCTGATAAGTTTCTCGTTGACTTTCCCTCTGTTTTTCATGAACGAAGTGTCAGCTGATGCAGTTTGAGCCTGGTCCCTTGTTTCACTTCCACTGTCCTATATTTAAGAATTGCCCAGAATGCACAAAAAGCACGGGGAGGTTTTCCAGCGACTGATGGCTTTTGCATCGCTCCAAAAACTTGCTCACAGGCACCAGGTGGGATTATATTGCCTGATCTGGTGAAGTGCAGAGATTTGCCCCACATGCCCGCGCTGGGTGCTTTACAGCTGGGTCCTGGCACGTGGGAAGTAGAGAATGCTCTGGTAGGCATCTTCATGATCATTTTTTAGAATGCATGCTTGAGTATCTCCATGGCTTTTGTAACGGAGCAAACTATGTCTGAATACTTTGTTCTGTGTTTTAGCCAAGAAGACCAAAAAACAGGTATTTGTCAGCTACAATCTGCCAAACACAGACAGCAGTTTCACCTTACTCATAGAAAACAGGATCAAGGAAGAAATGATGGCTTTTCCCGAGAAGTTCTGACTTTGCATCACTGTAAAATAACCGGCAGTTTTTGTTTCAGAAGAACTGAGTGCAGTTTTCACACTGCCATTAAGCAGTGTACTTGTTTTGTATTGCATTGATTGAATTTGCATTTGTTATTAAATGTAGCTGACCTAAATACAGTTGGACCTGGCATTTTTTTTTACCCCAGATTTGCTACCCTGCCAAGCTGGGGACAGGTTGGTCAAGTAGAAAGGTGATGCCATGTAAGAACATCATTGTAGAAGCGCGTACAACGTCTGGCCTGCTTCCTCTGCTGGGAAATCAGTGCCAAGTTGCAGCAGTTCATCTACCACGTGGTAGTGCTGAACGTGGTAGAGCAGCTTTTAGTTGTTGGTATGAACACCTGTGAGGGTACCAGAGAGCAGTCTTTTGCTTCAGAGGAAAATGACGGTAATAGCTGAAATGGGGAGGGACTACTAGAATGGAACCACGCGGGTTTTATATTGAACAGCTGTAAAACACAACGAGCATTACCTTGCTCTGTCATTTTAGTTCCTGTTGTACTACTGCTAAACACTGAATTGCCTTCTGTCTTCTGGACACTGGGAGGCTTTCACAAAGGGTCTTCTGTACAGCCCTGACAGCGATGTAGAGGGAAAAAGCACAGCTTGACTTCTGAAGCAGTAGGTAAGTCTGCCAGCTGCTAGAAAAACATCATGTGTATAAATGGAACATACTCGTTAGAAAAATCAGAGCAGTCAGTACCACCACCACTGCTAGGCATTCTGTTGCTACAGCTCTAGACTTGCTTCTTGCTAGGATATCCTTTCAAAGGCAAATCCCCCTGCTATTTTCTTCAACAAAACGGGCAGCTAAAAATTAACTATGTGAAAAAAAAACACCAGACCCCAAAACACAGCACAGAGCCAATGGTGTAATGACTGTTTATAGCTGTCAGTACACGCTGTGCTACTGAGCAGTACCTGTTCTTCACAGCCATTTTAGGAACATTGAGCATAGCAATCTCATGAGCAAATGGAGTATTTTTCTTTTTTATTGCAAGTTGAGCCCTGACTCAAACTTCTGATGCAAATGAAAACTCAAGTTCACCAAAGGCTGGTGCGTGATGTTGGATTACAGCCAGTCTCCAGTTGTCTGATGGAGTTGGAACGTCCATGGCTGCCATCGGCATCGTGCATTCCATGTGGGAGCACTGGGCCCGTTCTTACCTGGTAGGCACAGCCACCAACGCTTGGCTGCAGTTCAAGATCACGGCAGCAAAAGCAGCTGTTGGAGGGGATTTTAATTTATACAGCCCAGGAAGTAGAGTCAGCTGTTCTTCAGTGACTGAATGCAGAGGATAATTAGTTGCAAATCAATGTGCAGATTTAATTAGCCCGAATTAAAATCGGTTCGTTCTGTTTGTAGAGGAGGGCTCACCCGAAGTCACGGTGAGGGAGACAGAGCACGAAAGGCAAACCGATGGGACAACATCTTTTTATTCTGTACATTTACATACAAAGTTTCTCAGTAGGTACAACGGATGTAACATCATGCAGACATTTAGCTTGTAAGACTGTTTTCAGTACTCGATTTAAGCTTGTGCTATGAGGAAGCACCACCAGACTATTCATGATCAAAACATACAGTAACACGATTCTTTAAAATTTCATCAGAAACCGCAATGGGGAGGGAAGTCTCACCCACAGACATCACACACTGTTACTCCTTTCCCAAAACATTTTACACAATACATTTAAAATGAGGTTTGTCATTTTTCTTAAAAAAAGTTACAGTGGGGGAGATGATCCCACACTTAATAGTGTTGTCTTATGTGCCAGCTACAGGCGCAACTTGACTTGACATTCACAGAGTTCATTTAATGGCACTTCTGCTTCCAATTTGGTGACCTTTAGTGTTTGGCTCCAGGAAGTGGCAACAGTTAAGCAAAATACTTCCATTAAAAAAAATAATTATCATTAAAAAAAAACCAACAACCATACAACAAGCGTGCTCAACAAAACTGCAAGGTAAATCAGACGGAACCCTCCCACAGGTGCCAGAAAACACCTCCAAACAGATGACAGCTTTCTCCACGCTGTCTGTATCTGTCTGTAGCGTGTCGGGCAGCACAAGCATTATGGAAACCTTAAAAGGAAAGACAACCAAGATCAAGCATAATGTCACTTTCACATTTTTCTTTAAAACGAAAAAGAAGGAAGAAAGCCCTTGAATGGTTAAGCCAAAGGAAAAAAATCCATGGACGGGCTGAGAGGTTACCGAAGGCTCACAGAAAAAGGCCGACGTGGACAGGACAACTTGGAGCACCTCCTGCGCTGTGGTGGCCAGGAACGGCCACTGCAGAAGAGCAGCTCCTGGCTGCCGAGGAGCGGATGGAGGAGCCGATGGCTGAGCAACGAGGCACTGAGTGTCTGCCCGCAGCACCCGACTGCTCCTCCGAGCTCTCCCACAACAGAGAAGCTCAAGAAAAGCTTTCCAGCTACACGAGTGTGGGGAGAAGGAAACAAAAACAGAAGAAAACACACGTAATTCTTCATCCTTTCAGGAGAAGGTGCAGAACGAGCTACCCATATTGTGTTTTACTATCATGATGGAGGTGGAGGGCCAAACTGGCCTGAGAAGTTGGGACTCCCCACATTGCAGATCAGTACCGAGTACCTGTTTACAGGCAAACAAAAAAAAGCCTGCAGTAATTCATGTCACTTTTTAAAGAATTAACAACAACAAAAAGCGCCAAATATTCCTGTCACCTCGTGTTCATTACATAAATGTTGATATGTTTAAACAAGCATTCTCTTCCCTGGGCCTGCCTGTCCTCAGAGAGCAAACACCAGAATAGGAAACGATAAAGCGCTGTGGACACCAGCGGTGAGCACACCGGGACCGCTGACGGTGCTGGAAGCAGCCAGCTGTGTGATTGGGCTCCAAGAGCCGTACCGCAGCTTGAGTACACACGCACAGAGACCTTTTCTATTCCCTTCAAACTTGTTCTGCCTCGTCAATTTCCCTTGTGAACCCACTTCTTCCCCCCAATGTGCGTGGCTTGCCACAAATGTCTTATATTGAAGGCGAGAGGTATTGCACAAATTTGGCACGTGGATACTGCGTGGACTTGAAAGGCCTTGGGTTTTCCTTAGGTGAGCACAGATCGTGGAAGTCAGCACAGAACAGAAAGAGGGAAACGGCCGCTCTCAAGCTGGGTAATAAAACTTTGGTGTAAGGAAGATCAGGCTCTCGCCGTCACAGCAAGTCTAGCAAAGATGAAAAAACAGTAGTGTAATTTTGGGCAAAATTAGCATCAACTGGTCCAGTGTTTCGTACCGGGCTCAGGAAGAACCCAAATGTCCACATCCTCTGCACAAAAATTAGTAGCTTTAGGACAACATTGCTATTCTGAACACAACAAACTCTGTCGCTTCTGCAGGTCTACCTGTCCTCCTGCTCGGCAGTATCTGAGCTGCGCTGTGTACCTCAGTGCCTGCCATGGGAGCACCTCTCTGATTTACTGGGGACTGGATGAGGACATCAGCAGCCTAGTGAAGGATGAAGATTGTTATGTTCAGTAGTTAGTAGACAATTTATATACAGCAAAGGAGGAAGGGGGAGGGCAGGTAGAGGAGGAAAGTGCAAACAAGCGCTTTCCGTGCTTGCAAACGCAAGGTGTACATCAAACAAAGTGGCAATCATATGGACACGCAATACAACATCGACATCCTGCTGCTCTGTTTGTTCAAATGTCTGCACTACTGCGCAATCACAAATGGATGGCCTGAGTGGAAAAGGAAGAAGAGGGATGGGGAGGAGAGAGGTTAACTACAATGCAAGACAGCTGCTTGTTTACAACGTCCTTGCATCGAACTGGATCCTCACAGTCATCACACAGTGAGAACCAAAAGCCAATGGCCAATGCAAGTAGTTGGTTTGGAGGCCGGAGGAAGGACGTCAAGTGGCCGTGATCGAAGTGCTATCCATACAGTATGTGACAAATCGGATGTTCGCTTTCCTTAGAGTAGCACAGTGGGATTGACCCCATTTAATTTTTTTTTTTCTTTTTTTCCTGGAAGAAAATCCTACAAAAGCAGTTGGGAAAGGGGGGAAGTACAGGTGAGCTCACCATGTATTCATGGGTCAGAACCAGAAAACATTTCAGAAAGTCCCAGGACGGCCAACAACAGACATCAAATCATTCACAGGCAATCGATTCCTTCCTTTTTGATAGTCACTTAAACATTTTGTCCACTTAAATTGGTAACAAAACCTCTGGTTCTAAACACAGGCAGGGCAATGCCAGGGCGCTCATTTCCCAGGAGTGGCAATCGCAGCCATGCTGCCTTGGGAAATAGAAGTACAAACTGTAGCCAATGCTCCTTACTTTTTGTTACTGCTGGTCTGTGCTCTTCTGGAGCAGTCAATTGTAGATTCAGGACCTCCTAGTAATTAAAGCCATTCTTGGCAAAACTAATTTTTGCATCATTGGTCAAATCATTTACATCTACATGAGTACTAAACACCAGCAGGAGCAGTCTAAAATAGGTTAACGGACTCTTAAAATGTGTAAAGCTGATTCTCACCGAAAAATCAGCTTGTTTGGGTAGGATTTTCTTCAATGCATTTGGTGGAAAAAAAAACCCGTACTAATTTAGAAAGTAACTTTTAAATGCACATGGGCTATAAAAAGCTGCCTAAAATGCAGTCAGAATTTGAGTCACAACAGGTTTTGCTTTGTTTCTTCTTTTCTTTTTTTTGGTGTATACAAACACAGCAGGCAACCTGGGCGCTTTGCCTTTCTAGACAGGCAGAAGAATGTTGCACAAGTCAAAGTTTCAGTCGATTCAACTTTGCAGTGATACCTCCTTCCTTTAAAGGAACACAAAAAGAAAACAAAAAACAACCTCCCCTCCGTGGTTTCTTTCTTGGAATGGCTGCACCTCTTATAAGAAGATGGCTTCATTTTTGTGATCTATGAAAGGAAAAGGAAATAAAGTGCTTCTTGAGAATAAATCAAAATAAATATACATATTTAATGGCAGGAGGAAAGAGTTCTGAAGGGCTACTTCCAGCCAGGTCTTTTCTCAGGTGAGTGTTTTCCCCCATGATTTTTTCAAGAGCGATCTGCACAACAGCTGATGATTCCTACAAGTTGCTTTAGCAACGGAGCTGAATTCCCCCGAGTCTGCGTCTGCTCCGTCACTGGTTTGTAAAACCTGCGCAAAACACCTTTGCCCAAAGTGCTGTTCCTCCTGCACAACAGCATCAAACAAAATACAAAAGGAAGGGGAGAAGGGAAAAAAAAACCACCAAAGAAACAAAAAAAAAAAAAAAAAAAAAGAGAAAATCCACCCAGTTACATAGACTTCATCCCGTTGGCAGTGGTGTTCTCAGAGATGCCATCGCTCACAGTTGCTGAGTCGTGAAGGCCCGAGTAGTCCTTAAGTTCAGAGTTTGTCAGGAGCAGGGGCTGCTCGCCCTTCTTGTGAGGCAGGAGGGGCTGCCTGGTGTAGTGCTCCCCGTCCGGGATGTTCTCGGGCAGGTTCTGGTTCTTGCTCTCCGGCAGCAGCAGGATGCAGATGATGCAGATGAGCGTACAGCAGGCAAAGATGACGTGGTGCAGGAAGTAGCCTTTCTGGTTGTGCAGCTCCATGATGGGGGCGGTCAGGCGGCCAAAACCCGCGCTGGCCAGGACCAGCCCCAGCCCTCCGCCCCTGCAAACACAGCAGAGGTGAGAGCCCAGCCCCACACATCTGTGCTGGAAAAGCACCTGAACACCCCTTTGGCTTGAGACCCAAGGCTGTCTTACTGGGCAAGCAACTTGGGCACATGGACTCGGAAATCTCTGAGGCAAAGCTGGTTTGCTCACAGCTTTTGTGCTGTGCAAAAAAAAAAATAGCTGTGTTGCTTTGCTGTTGTAGATCATTACTGCCTATCTGCTGCTATGGAGGGAAATAACCATACTCACTCAAGTATCTTTTCACACCCACATAATAAGGAGAAGAGCAGCTGTACTGTGCGAGTATGTAGCCAGCCCTCTAAAATATTCCAAGTGCTCCCGTATTTAGCAAGGGCAAACCAGATTTTGCTTAGCATCCTGCTTAGACAAGACACACCTGAAGTAGTAGGCACAGAAGTCTATTTTGGCTGTCCCCAAAGTATCTGGCAGCAATGGCCAGTGGAGGCAGGAGATGAGGCTTCACAGACCATTGCCTCATTCTGTTGTACCAAGCACTGAGTACTGAAATATTTTTCCTATAAAATGTGTTGGGGCCGGAACCTCTACATGCACTGGTGTTGTACCAACATGAATCATTTTCAGAAAAAAAAAGATAACACAGCAAGTGGTTGAAATAGGAGAATAAGCCAAAAATTCGGGGATTCATTTCTGAGACCTCTTCCTGACTTGCCATGAGGCAGGTGCCTCGCCTTACTCTTGCTTTCCTCGTGTATTCATGTGCTGTGCGTCAAGGGGTGACAAAAAGGTGAACACAGGTAAATGCTTACATTACAAATAGGGAACTTTATAGAATACTCTTTATGGCACAAATGCTTATTTATTAAAGCAACATGCCAGAGTTCTGAGATCGTACATGCAAGCACCAAAAAAGAGTGAAAATGCATTAAAGCTCAAGAAGAACCCCTGAAGTGTGAAACCAGCCTCTTCCATCACCCCATCACAAGAATGGAAATGTTTGCACCAGCTGCATTCCGTGCCATTTCGACTCTGGGTTATGCAAGCAGCCCCTCTGGCGATGCCTTACCTTCCCTGAAGCCTCTCCAAGCCCTGTGCACATCCAGCCATGTGGCTGGGGCTGTCCCATCCTGCCTGGTGACACTGCAGACATGGGCAGACCTGTTTCTGTGGCAGGAACACCGAGACCTCTGGGCTGTCACCCAAAGTGGCTCCCCTTAGCTGCATCCCACAGAGCTGCAGCGTGCCCTTCCCAAGGCGCCCTCTCCTGCAGAGGGAGGTCAGGCCCGGTGGCAGAGATGTGCAGGTTTCAAAAACTGCTCTTAGGACAAGAATTCCTTTATGTATCTTCTATTTCTCCAGACTTGGCAAAGCTCTTTCCACAGATAAGAGTGAATTTTCCCCACCTATTGCCAAAGCCCTAATTAAAACCTTGCCAGCTTTCCGACGGCAATTTAGAAACCTCGCTGAATGCGCCCCTTGTGAAAGAGGCCTCCCTGCAGCTTCATTAATAGGCTCACATGGGTGCTCCACAGAACTTCCCTCCCAAACACATGGTGAGCTGCTCTCCAAGTTGGCTTGCTCACAGCAGCACTTGCTACAGCTACACTGCATCTCAGCAAGCGAGGGGACCTGAGGTGAGCCTTCAAAGCAGCTGCGGAAGGACACTGGAGAGGCTGAAAGGAAGCAGGAAAAGGCAACAAAGGCAGCTCTGTCACTACAGGGCAAGCAGCTTCACATTTGGAGGGGGAAAAAAAAATACAGTTTTTCCATGTCATGCCAGTAATTAGAGCATCGTGCCCTCAGAAACTGGCAGGAGAATGACTGAAAATATATATTGGTGTGCTTGGTTTTTTCATGTCTGACTATACTGCAAATATGAAAATAGGGAAAAAGCGAAAAGCTCTGAGAACAGGGAAGCAGTGCCACCACTAGGGAGCGGACAGAGCTCATGTTGCTGCGCAGCAGCGAGCAGGTGGCCTGGCAGTCCTGCTCTGTCCTGACAGGGCCTGTGCCTAAAACAGCTGCCCTGTGCAGGCCGGGGGCTGCAGTGTCGGTCAGAAAGCAGCACAACATCTTCCCCAGTGCTCTTGGCCTGACAGGAAGGACTCACCCTTCTCAGCTTTGCACAGAGCACTGTCATCCTATCTTGGATTGGCCATTTGTCCTCAGAACCAACTGCTTATTAGGACTTCATCCCGTCTGCTCAGCTGCTACTGAAGTCATCCCCTGAACACTCCCGTGCCTTTTCCCAGCCTTCTTCTTACATGAACAGCCCTGCTGCAGGCTCAGCTCCAGGCCAGAGTTTAGACACCCATGGCCGTGACACCTTTGAAAAGACCAGCCTGGTCCAGATCCCAGTTAACAGCACCATACCCCACGGGAAACAGAGCTTGAGACATCTGTTGATGGATGAAGATCCTAACACAGCCATCACTGCCCACGTTTCATTTCTGTGCCTGGGGTGGGGGCAAAAGCCGGACAGCAAGAGAACTCCTGGTCCAGGCCTCTTCTCCCACTTGTCAGTGACTGAGAACAAAGAGGACAGGGAGAGGACACCATGCTTTCCTCAGCCCATTCCTACTGAGGAGCTGTGCAACCCACAGTGGTATTCTCATCAAGATTACTGGAGATGGACTACCTGTGTTATTTGATGCTCAGATTCAGTAGCTGGAAGTCCCTGGTGTAAATAAACCATTTGATCAGGGAAACCTCAGAGACAGCCTCAGTCTCTCACTACTACTCTTTTCCTTAATGCTCCTCAAGGTGCAACAAAAAGCACCGTACGATGCTCTGAAACACTAAGGGACATCAGAGGTGGTATTCTGGAAAAGAGGCAATGAGGCCAGAGCCCACTGCAGTGCAAGACACAGACAGCTGAACTGTACTTCCACCTGAGACAAGTTTACAGACTGTCCTGAGAGCCACAACGTAATTACAGTCCCGAGCTGACTGGTTTGCAATGGTAGGACTGCAAGGCGCTGCAGAGTATCATCATCCCTATTTATAAATGGGGACCCTGAGGCACATCCAGCTATTGTCACTTGCCCGGTGTCACCCAGCAGAGCCAGGGGAAGCAGAACTTCGGTTCCCAGACAGGAA
The DNA here is from genome assembly GCA_016647715.1 of Pavo muticus. NCBI lineage: Eukaryota > Metazoa > Chordata > Aves > Galliformes > Phasianidae > Pavo > Pavo muticus. Next base: position 1,236,310 of record JACDJE010000067.1, on the reverse strand, counting down.
TTTGTCCCCCTCTCTTTTACAACATGAGCAATTTAAGGAAAAAGCTTGCTAAGTGCTCACTGCATATCTGACCCCACTTGGCAGACCCCCTTCTGGTGGACTCGGCCAATTCCTTATCTGCATGCCTTTCAAACAGAGATGAGGAGAAAATTAAAGAGGCATAAAGAGACCAAACGACTGACAGGCACGTAAATAAATAGCTGCTAGTGTTTTGGGCTGCTGTGCAACCTCCTCACCACTCACACTGCCCTTCCCTGTGGGAATAATGTTATCTGTGAAATACATTCACAAAATCAGAGAGCTTAGAAGAGCAGGCCGTGGACTGAGGGGACTGGCAAATCTGACAGTTTTGTTATAATGCTTTTACAAAGTTATTGAAAAAACGTGTAATTGGAGGGAAAGAGGAAAGCACAGAATCTCTTCCTCCCCGCTCCCCTCTCCCTCCCACCCGTATGACCTACATTCCTATGAAATTCAATGGGAATCAGAGCGGACTCCCGAATCGCTGTGGCGCTGCTGAAAGCATAATCCAGAACACACAAGCACAAACTTCGTGCCGGGAAAGATAACAGTGAATAAATAAAACGGTACAAAAGCCACACAATACAAAGGCAATTTACAGAAGGCTCTCCAGAGAAGATCATCTGCCTGAGTTCTACTACTGCCCAGCGTGAGAGCACTCCTCTTTAGAGAAACATCGAGCCTTGGCTAAGATAGATCTGGGGGCAAAGAGAAAGATGGCAAAGAGGTAGAGTATGATTCCGCAGTAAAGGCAAAACAAAGTGGTGCTGTAGGCAAAACTGCAGGTCCTCAGAGCACCTGCATACTCCTGCAGCACTGAACACTGCATACTGCAGCACCTCCTTTCCACTGAACCACTCCTATAGCAGGATTAACTCACCCTGTGGAGGTAGGGAACTGACTGCAGTTATGTCCTTCTCTGCACACTTGTGTGAATTTATCTTATATCCAGCTGTGGGCTCACACAGTTACCGCTTGCATAAATCCAGCAGGGTAAGCAGAGTAACAAAATGGTGCAAAACTATAGGATCTGGTTCAGCTAAGTACTTTAGACCATACCACGCTGTGAACAAACGCAGTTCATGTGATGACTGGCCTGCTGAAAATCGCCACGATGGGGTACGAGGTGGAGCCATCTGAAACAAAGCCCCTCTGTCCTCAGATAGGCATTTACTTAGACAGACAGACTGCAGCGATTAAAAAGTGGCTCAGAAATTGCTGTGCGGTCTCCAATTATGGGAGATTTGCCCCCCGCCCATACAATGTGTTAAGTTACACAGCCAGTTATCAAGAAAATGAGGTTTAATTTCTTCCCTGCCCTTTAAGGTGAGGGGCCCCGGTGTCTCACCTTATTACTGTGGGTGTGATTTCAGCACAGAAGAATACGCTGAGACTTCCAACAGCATGCGAAGAAAACATCCCCACGATGGAAAATGCGGTAGAGAACTTGTCTTTGACACTGTCACTCATACCTGTCAAGACAAGGGTGTGCACGAAAAGAGAGAATGAGGCCAAATCTCCAAGAAGGAAAACAAGAAAACAGGTCTACGTTACTCATTCTCCCTAAATAAGGATTTGAGTCATTTCTGTAACACTAACTTAAAAAAGGTATTTATAAAATCCTTTCCCAAGCATCCAAGACATAAACACAGATGGAAAAAAATTATAATGTCATGCCAAAAATGGCAGTGATCTCTGCATTATTTATGCTCAGCCACCACAAGAAGGTAGGAGACCAAAAAAAACCCCACCTATTTGGGCAGCCTTTTAGGCACCAGACACTTCCCTTCCACATTTGACAGACAGGCGGATGCAGGCGGTGTTCATCAGGTTGCCAGCACACAGCTGGTACTGGTACAGCTCACAGGCCTGGGTGCTGGAGAGGCTCAGGGGACAGCAGGGGAGGGAAACAGATGTGCTCCCACTGCCATTCCACCTGCCAATGCCCCGCAAGTGATGGGTCTGCAGACTGTTGCAACTCAGCTTGACCCTCTGTGTTGGATCCAATGGATAACTACCCACTTACATTCTCACTGAAAATATCAGCTCTTGGGAGAGCAGTAAGTAGATGTGAGTCCTCAGGTCACAACTTCTGCAGTGTATTGAGTGATTCGCACAGCCTGCTGAGGGCTAAGCCCCTTCTGCCATGCACCCCAAGTCTGTAGAAGAGGGCAAATCCTGCTGGCAGACAGGGATGTGAGAGCAGTGCCTTGCACACCAGGGCTCTGTGAGGCTCTTGGGCACTTCTTGGAGCAATGACCCAGTGGACACTGCTGGACAGAACAGACCTTGGAAAAGCTGGGCAAGGCCAGGTCTGATCAATCAGATACAGAAGTTCCCCTGCAGCCCATCGCTGCATTGCCATGACAGTACTTCAGGCTGAGAAACAGTATCTGAGTCTCCTCAGAACAGACTTCATCATAGCTTCCTGCACATTGCAGACATGTATGTAAACTGTACCTGAGTCTGGAAGTTGACTGTATTTTCCGATCACTGTGTCCAAGATCACCGAAGTTACAATATGATAAGAGAGGGAGAGAAAACAAGAGTGTACTGTTGTTACTCATGCAACTCATCCAGAGTAAAAAAAGACAAGGCAAGCCCCTCATGCCTCCCTCAGCCCCACGCACTCCTCCTGTCCCACAGCAGGACTGGCACGCCCCCTGATGTGACGTGCCAGCTTCAGCCAAATGAATGCTAATGAAATAGTGATAATAACCACAGAGGCAAAGCCATTTTGAAGAGACCCAGAATTACTGCTGGGATAACACAAAGGCTTCTTTGTTGTTAACGAAGAGGGAGAAGAGAAACTGCCCCCATCCTGCAGCCCCAAGGAGATGGCCAATGCAGGCTCTGCTTGGAGAGCAAAGCTCTCAGCGTCACCATCACTGAGTGGTGAGTGACCTCCTCTTCGGCAGCAATACAAGGGGCACCCTGGGGTCTGGAGCAAGAACTGAGCAGGATAAGCCTCAATGCCTGCTGCTGATGGATACACTCCTCTCTCTCTCCCCGCTTCTGCAATTCCCATTTCATTTGCTAATTACACCCAAATTATGCTAAACTGAAACATAAAGCTGTAACAGATTTAATACTCGGTAGGGTCACTGCTTCTCTCCGAACGCTGTCCAGCAGTTTTGGGGAAGAAGTGGGGTATGGTCTAGAGCAGGAAGAGACAAGCTGCTCCAAAGCTCAAGGCTGCCTTTCTCTCCTCTTTTCACAAAGAAATGGGGAAAGGAAAGAAGAGACAACCTACAGGAACAGGGCATCTGCTGAAGTCCAAGCGTCAGTATAGCAGAAAGCACTGGGTCTGTGGCTGTTTTTAGATTTTAGCAACTTCGTGTCACAGAACGGTTTGGGTTGGACAGGACCTTGCAGCCCACCCAGCTCCAACCCCATGCCGTGGGCAGGGCTGCCCCCCCAGCTCAGGCTGCCCACGGCCCCATCCAACCTGGCCTTGAGCCTCCAAGGGATGGGGCACCCACAGCTTCTCTGGGCAGCTGTGCCACTGCCTTTGCTAACAAAACCACACAGACCCATCATGGAAAGGGTTCTAGCAATTCTTACAAGATGTTCCTCCCCACCATCAGCCCTTGCTGTTGCTGAAAAACTGAAATCAAATTTTAATGGCTCCAGTGCACTTTCTCTCTACAAAGCAACTACGTTTATTACCTTGGCAGCCTCCACAAATATCTGATGCCCTTAAAAATAAAGATGAATGTGTTGTAGAGACCCTGCTGGACACCATCACCAGAACCTGGAGTTCTGGGAGAACAAACACACACACGGCGTGCATCTGCATGTCACAGTACTTCAAAACATGAGATGAGGCACGGAGCTTCTCCCCTTTCAGCTGACACTGTTGGGCACAGTAAGTGCACTCAAAGGAAATGTAAACATCTGTACCAAGTGGAGAGCAACAGTGGAACCTCCTCAATGTCCTGAAAGATATTCACTCTTCCCCCTTCCCACTTCCACAAATGGCGTGTTCACTAAAGGTTAACTTGGTCAACACTTTCAGGAAATATGGTCTGTAAATATGGGCAACATTTGCTGGCCAAGGGCTCCTCCTCAACATGCGGGTACGTAAAAATCTTTCCATCCTCAATGCAAAAACCCTCTCTCATTAAAGCTCTGAAGTCATTTCTAAACTTAGAAATGGAAAACAGCAACAACCAGTGTTTTCGTGTTTGTCACGATTCCAGTTTGTCCAGAGGCACGTTTCAGTCTCCCAGCAGCCCCCAGAGGAGGGGGAGAGACTCTTGCTTTTGGAAGGAACAACCTCTTAGACAAGCTGCATCACCTCAAGAAATCACACCTACGTATACACGTAGACCTTACACACGTGCCATGGTAGAAGTAGGGCTCCTCAGCTGTGTTCCTCTGCTACCTGCACATTACTTGTAAGTAGCAAGATGGCCAGATTAGGCAGCAGACACGCACCTATTGCTTTAACTCCTGCTTCTTTTAGACGCCATTTGGAAAGCAGACTCAAGTGGGAAGTTCCAAGCCCCTGCTCAGCTCTTTTCCCAAAGCCTATTTCACTGAAATAAATGTTTTTTTGTTTGCTTGTCTTTACATGACAGAACTAGAAGCAGCACTGACACTCAATGAACTTCACCACTGGGACTCATCCAGAACACAATTCCTCTTCTTAATGAATCTAAGACAACAAGTGTTTGGAGAATCCTCCAGATAAATTCAGCTGCTGAAGCTAAGCAAGTGTACTGCATGTCAAGTCTGACAGAGGCAATGGAAACATTCCCTGGTCCCTTATCCAAAGATCCTTGGAGGTGGGGAGGAATAGACCTAAGTTGCATAACATTTTCCATCAACTCTACGAATGTGTTAAAATCAATTCTCCCCTCCCATAAGAAAAAAAAGGTTGAGCAGAGAACCTTCATCCAAAATTTGACAGTGAACTGTTAACTCTGACAGAGTGTAAATCTCTGTACCTGTACAGCGCAAGGAAACATTGAAAAGGAGACTCCTATGAACACCTAATGATGTGCTACTTTAACTGATAAAAGGGAACCAAAATATACTATAAGTGACATTTCTGCTATCACCGTCAGCAGGATCATATGGCACAGAAATCAGCCGTGTTCCCACACAGATACTCGGCTGTCAGACTCTCTGCCGTCAACCGCTGTGACCATTTTACCTCTACGTGTCACACTCTGCCTCCTGTGGTCCTGAAAAGCTCATCTCCAACTTACAGTTCAGAAGGCCCAGCTGCAGAAGCGACGCCAGAGCTGTAAGGATCATGAAGAGCAGGAGCCCTCCTCTCCTGCCCAGGAAGCTAACCACAGGGCACATGGCCAGGCAGGATGCCAGCGCAATCCCAGCCATGGTATAGTAGTCTGCATAGAAGTTCTGGGTAATCGTCATCTTTGCTTCGTGCCCCATCATGCTTTTGGCAAAACAGTGGTGAATGCCGTAGCCAGTCAGCCTAGGGAACAGGAAAGGGCAGCAAGAGATCATCACCATGTACTGCAATGTAATTCAACACAGAAACATATTTACGTGGGAAGCATTTCTGCTGTGAGAATACAATACCTACTGCAAAAAGACCCATCTCTAATTTGTCTTCCAGGTGCTATCATTAAAATAAGAAATGATTAAAATAGAAAACAAAAAAATCCTTATTCAAGCAGAGATTTGCAATCTACTGTCTTCATTTGTACAGCTTTTGCTCAAGATCGGGATATGATAAACTTCATAAGGACTCTTAGTGCCAACTCAATGATCCTTATGGTCCCTTTCAACTTGGGACATTCTGTGATTCTAAGATTCTAAGACTGGTTTTCCCAACACATTTTGGAACTCCTCTCTCGAGCATCTCATATTTCCAATATACCCAACTGCTGACGGCCACTCAACCAGCACTGCTGTGACGGAGCAACCTGTGTGCTTGGGCAGCAAAACACAGCACAATACAAATACCTCTTCCAGAAAGACCCTCCTGCCCACGGCATTGGATCATACCACAGATGGCATCTCACCCTCCACGTTAGCCTGTTACAACTGAGCATTCGAAGTCACACATCATTCTGCAATGATTACTGCTATGATGCAGCAATAATCCCTAGTTCAGTCTACACATGTGTATCACATTAGAGCAATGTCTCTCCCTTTAGAAGGCTCTTCATGATGCCAATGATTCCACATCTCGTTGCTCCGTTATACTCCTCTTCTTCCTGTCCTTTCCCCTCAGTGCAAGAAAGAAAAAAAAAGAAGACAAGGAAGGGAGAGCAGGGAGGCTGGAGGCACAGAAATCATTGTAAGAAGCCCTAATGTCACTCTGGTGTAGTGCCACACTGTGCTGCACCAGCACGGCTTTCGCAGGAGGTCGATGCTCTCAACTCAACAGCCCCAGGGCAGCAGCAGTACCCCCGCAGGGAAGGGCCTCCTGCCCCAGCACCTACACCTGACAAACCTGCTGCAAGCTCGTGTCAAATTCATGGTGCCTCACAGAGCTGCAGACCTAGGTCTCCAAAAATGAATGGCAGGTGCATTATACTGACACACCTCTATCCTCCTGAGTGTCAGGAACTTGAAGCACTTGTCAATGCAAGCCGGGTATTAATTTAAGCATAGAAACAGCTGGGGAATACACAATTGCTGAGTGCATGACTACTCGGAGCCTGGGGAATTTTTCTTGCAACCTTGTGAATCAACACCACAGTTCAAGAATACTCCCCCCAGCACCGCACTCCTCCCCCCAACAATGAGCAGCAGCACAGTTACCTGCCATTATACGGAAATGTCACCTGCTTTGGGTATGTGGATAACTCCTCCTCTAAGCAAAATATTAAATTAGCAAAATCAATTTTTAATAAAGGAGCAGCGTTAACCAGCTTCTACCTTCTCCCTCTCTCTTGTGTGCATGCACACATGCTTGCTGAGTTTGATATCTAGGCCATGACCAATAAGCCAGATTAGCATATCATCTGTGCTTTGCTACCCAGTCTGCTTCCCCATGAATTACTCAGTTATCTTAACTTGCTGAAACTGAAGACATTTATCTCCCTTGATATCTCATCACTCCCTGAGAAAGGAGGAGAACTCCTCCTCCACGTCCCATCCACACTGCTAAAACTTAGCGCAGCCCCATGCAACAGAATCAATAGAATATAGATTTATTTTTTCCCACCTCATAAAGACAAACCTGAAAGCTATTTCCTTAAACACACATCAGCTGCACACTCTATTTGGATGGCAAATAGCCTCCACAAGCTGTTGCTCTAAGTTGCTCTGTGGGCTCCCTAGTTCTGGGTTAGGGAATTTCCAAACACGCGTCACTAGAAAGGGTGTGGGTGAAAGGGAGAATTCCCCCGTATTTCCACCTACAGCTAACTCTGGCTTTTCAATCTGCTTGCTCAGCCTAAGAAGAAAACATTGCTTCAGAACCAGGCTAAATACTGAGAGGTGGCAAAGAGGAATGCAAAGCCCTAAGAAGAGAGTTGGTTCTGCAACCAGTGCAGAATCTGCATGCCTCTCAGAGGCTGTCCCCTCTGTGTTAAGACTGGTCCATGTGCCTACTAGCAGGGACAATTGCTGTAGAGTGGGGCCATGAATTGGGGAAGAAAAAGCCACAAGAGCACTACAAACTTCTAAGGAGAGCAGAGGATGTGCAGATGTTCAGTCTGCTCCCAATTTCCATTCTGGAAAAATCTCAGAACCAAATTCCAATGGACATTTTAGAAAAATTAGAAAATCTCCTCTCTATAAGCTGGGTTTGGTTAGAGACTAAATCTGCAGCCTATCCATTTCCTTTTAACAGCATGCTCAATTTTGGACAGGTCTCAGAGACTGTAACCTGCAAAATTCTCAGGCAGAGGCCTCACTTTGCACACGTAAGCACATGCTAGCTGAAGCTTCAGGACAGAGGCATTGCATTGCTCTATTCTTGATTTGGGAGATTTGAAACAACTCTGCAGCCTCTTTTTGAGGCCACATCAAGGGCACTTTCGTACAAGGGAGCAAGCTTGTGTTTGCTGGTAAGCAACGTCTTCCTCCGCGATGCAGCTATATCAGATGTAAACAACTCAGGCTTGTGCTCCTGTGGTATTAATGATTTCAAAAATCCCCTCCAGGATGCCAGCAGCAGATGTTTGCAAGTGTAAGCATGTGGCTGTGTGAGATCTGTCAGAGCAGTTCTGATGGCAGTGCATTTGCAGCATGACACTTTGGAAGACACACGGTGCTGCTGTCTGAAATGACCGACCATTTCCTCCATTTTGCCATATAAAATAGTTCCCTGCAACAGCTGGTGCTTTTCCATGGTCTTTATCAGAGACTCAAGCTAAGGGTCCCTCACTGGAGAGCCCCCATCATTTCCCATTGTTGCTTTCAGTTCACCAACCACAAAACTACTCAAACAGAAACACAGCATGGAACTTACGAGTTCACACACAATACCACAATGTTTTTCCACAGGTTCCTGGTTCCCACCACTTTGATAATGCAGACTTTCTTCGATCTCCTAGTGATCTCCTTTTCCAGCTCTGAAACAAAACAAATGAACCAAATTATTAGGTAATTAGTGATAGGACGAGAGTTAATGGCCTTAAGCTGCACCAAGAGAGGTTCAGGTTGGATATTTGGAAAAATTTCTTCTCAGAAAGAGTGGTAAAGCACTGGAATGGGCTGCCCAGGGAGGTGGTGGAGTCACTACCCCTGAAGGTATTCAGGAAATGTGTGGATGTGGCACTGAGGGGCATGGTTAGTGGCCATGGTGGGATGGGTTGATGGTTGAACCAGATGATCTTAGTGGCCTTTGCTAACCTTAATGATTCTATTCTTTCAGTGGTGACAAAGAGAAGGAGCAGCTTAGCTTGTGGACTACAGATATCTCAGGGATGTTCAGGAGAGTAGGATACTGCTGATGGTTACACTAACGCAAGTTACAAGAAGCTCAACTGCCTGCCTGAAGTCCACCCCAAGTTTTGGTCTTCTTCCAGGCTTCCCTCAGCAACCACCGCCTTAGGGCTGAAGAACTGCCCAAGAGTCCCTTCAGACACCAGCCTTCCCCCACATGAAAACATCATCTAGAAAGCAGGCAGGAGGGAATGTAGTCCGAGCAAGCACAATGTGCTGGAGAACTTCAGGATTTGGCTGATTTCTAAACACTCATGGGCAGCACCATGCTCATGGAGGGCCCCTGAGTTCTGTTAGAATTCGTGCATTTCTGTAACACGCATCTGAAATCCATTGGGAAGGACTGGAGTTCCAACCTGACTTGTGGGGAAATCCTCTCAGTTTTTTCTGAAACCTGGATTTAAGCAAAGTGGTCACAGCACTATGCCAGTTCATCCTCTTCCCCCTCATGTTTGAAATATCTGAAATCATTTTTAAAGATGCCCTAAACAGAAGACATTTCCTCAGGGAAAAAATCCTGAGCATCATCAGTGACTTTTTGGCATTTCAAAACTAAAGCTGTATCATGTCCTTAAACTGCTAACTGCAAGACAACTTCTATTTACAATCCTATAATAACATACAAACCTCTCAAATATTGCATCTGATACTCTCTTGGTGTAGGATGAAATGAAGGACACTGCTCAGTTCCAAAATATCATTAGCTCAGAGACTGAAAGCGAACTCCTTCCTACCCAGGATGCAACAGAGCCGCTGTTCCCAAGCTATGGGATGCAGTGGAGTCACCGTCCCCGGAGGTGTTCAAGAACCATGTGGATGTGGCACTGAGAGCAGGGTTAGTGGGCATGGTGGGGACAGGTTGGCAGTTGGACTAAGTGATCTTAGAGATCTTTTCCAACCTGAACGATTCTACGATTCTAAGACACAAGAGCAGCGAGATAACCAGGAGGGCACGAAGCCTGCTGCAAGCAGAAGCCACAGCAGAATCACAAAAACATTGTATCCCAGGAGTGCAAGTCACAACTGCTTTTTAGGGCAAAGACTTGTAGTGCTGCTTTCCAGCCTGCTCCACAGCAGCAGCAGGGCCCCATTCTGCACCCTGCATCCATCCCCTTTGTGCATGGGCAATCAGCCCAGTGTCCTCAGCTGCCCACACTGCACTGCCCTAGCTTCTGCTCTACTCACTGAACAGTAATCCCTTCAAGAGATGCAAGACAGAGAGGAGGAAAAAAAAGAAACAAGAAAAGAAAAGCAAACCACTAGGGAGAAATGAGATAGACCAACTCTAATCTACAAGCCAAACAAAAGATGTGTTTGTCTGCTGTTACTGGAAAACAGTGTCATAAAAATAATAAAGCAAAGAAACACTATTTAGATGCAAATAGTCGCGCTGTTCACTGCTCACAGGTCACTCCTGGTCACCTATCTGCTCTAACTACGTGGAATACTCCTGAGAAAAGAAATGAAAGGTATTTCATTGTACTTAATGACCGTACTTAAGCAGGATATTATGGCACTAGTCTCCTTATATCTGATAATATCCACTCTCCCCAGCATCTATGCAGCGTGAGGCCCACAGAATCATAATAGCAGAGCTGGAGCAAACGAGGAAATTGGTCAAATTAATATTTGCAAGACAGGAGCACCCAGCGGGCTCAGCAATGGATCGGGGCTATCTTAGAAAAGAAAGCAATAAAAATGGCGGTACTTAATCTCAACGAGCAAGGTCAAAATGATTTTTGTAGCAAGATTCTGGAAAGGATTAAATGGGAAGAAAATAATTCAGAACAACTAAAGCAGTTAGATAAGACAGTGTTGTAAAGCCTGTAATTGAGCCCGTGCTAAACCTTTTGCACTGAAAAAGTCAAAGAAAGCAGCAGAAAAAGCACAAGATTTTGCAGAGCTTAACACAGGATGTCTGTTTACTAATCTGGCTCAAGAGAAACAACGAAAATCACTGCCCACACAATACACACTGTACAGACTTCCTGTAGGCACAAGGGTTCTCTCTCCATCTGTTTAAGTATGACCAGAGCTGGACTTTCAAAGCAAAACATATCCTCCTCTGTCAGCAGAAGACTGTCCCTAATGCCATGCCTTTTGGGCTTTCCCAGTTGGGGTGTTCGTGTTTCCCAAAGTCATTTTTCATTGTCAATCTGTGCTTTGTTGAGCCACATTTAGTTAAATGAAATTAAGAGGACATGATACATATATATATATATATTTAAGTCAGGTGCTATTTCTATTCTTTCACGTAATGTTGGTGGAGCCTTTGGGCTCTACCACTTATTTTTCCCCATCTCTTTGTCATTTAAAAAATCCAAATCTACTCACAAGCCACTTCCTTCAGATGATTGGCTCTCCCCAAGTCTCCAGTATCATATATCTTTCTGATGGCTTTCTCCATCCTTTATATATATATATATATATATATACCAACCAACAAAAAAACAAAACAAAAAACCAACTCATCCACCCCCACACAAACATTTACAATAGGCAAAACATCACTGAGACTGCAACAAATAAGGTATGTGACTGTGACAGGCCATCAGGAGAGCAGCAGCAGGGCCCTGGCAGCTCCTTGGCTGTCTAAACTCCACGGGTCAACAATACGATCTTATAAGTCAAGCCAACGTCCATTAAAATCACATGGAAGAAACTACTGCTCTGCCAGTTACAGCAGGAAAACTCCCCCTCTCCTAACCTTTTATTTGATTTTGCACTGAAGGCACCAGTTCAGAAGGAATTTGCATAAAACATTTCAGTTCTGACTGATACACCAGCAAGGCGAGTGTGGAAAATAAACATTTTTCCCCACGTACTCAGAGGCCCATTACAAGCTTTCCCATACTCCAGAGCCCACACACACTGCGGGCTTCCTATTCAAGGACTCAGCAGGAAAACTGTCAGCATGCTAACTCTTCACGTCTCAGTGGAAATTAAAGCTATTCACTGGGACATTCTGACAGTCTCACAGGGAGGGGAACCCCATCAGCTTCCAGCTCCCAGCGCTGCTGGATTCTCGTGGGATCCACTGCATCTCAGGACCACGGCTTTCAAAATTGTAAAGCATCTCTCAAGGCTTCAAACGAAGCCACCCATCTCCCCACTGCTTGGCAAAGGCAGAATGGACAAAGCTTGAAGCAAATCTCTGAAAAAGGATGTCCAAGGTGACAAATGTCATATGGTGATGGAGTGCTGCTGGATTTTTCTGGCTGCTAAGTGCTACTGTCAGTAGTGTTTTGAACATGAAAAGAGCTATGGAAGCATAACAGAAAGGCTCCACTGGTCCCCAGAGCTCAACAGCTCTGCAGCAGGAGGCAGACAGGGCTGAAATGCAGAGCTGAGCAACCTGCCCACAGCCACACTGAGCTGCTGGTGAGCAGGGCTGTTCGTGCTTCCCAGGATTTCTGTCTCCAGACACTCATCTGTGCACGCTTTTGTCTTCAAGGACTAGCAGCCTGGTGTATCGTATTTTTGAAAAGCCTAATGTTAGAGGAGCACTGAAGGCTATCAAGTCACATACAAAAATATGAGCTGGGTAAAGAGCTGACTGATGGAAAGGCAGCAAAAATAGGCAGAAAAATGGAGATGACAGCAGGACGGAGGAGATTACTGCTGGGGTGACATGTCTTATTCTCAGAAAACAATATTTAATAAACTCAGTAGGGAGTTTGGCACAAAACTTAGGAATGTGTCAATGACGACTGCTGATGACAGCGAAGCGCTATCAGCCGTTCAGCACAGAAATGGGACAACAGAGATAAATGGATGAACCTGAGACCGTGCGTGGCAAAAGCAAGTTGGAAATGCAAAATACAACTCAGCGATTCAAGAGAAATGCTTCTGCTGGAATATGAGCTTTTAACAAGGACTGCAGTGCAGTCGGCTCTATGCTGCTTTATCTCTAACGATATGGCACCCATATGTTGCATTCATAAAGTATTTCCAATTCAGACAATGAAATATGGGTGCTCTTTTACAATTCTGGTGACCAATATTTGAGAAACTAAAGCCTTGGTAAATCTATTTATCAAAGGAGAGGAGACAGAGAAGAACTCCAGCTGTCTGCTGATACCGTATGGGAAAAGAGAAAATTAAGATAGAGACATTTGCAGAACAGGAGCAAATGGGAACAGAAAAAAGACAAAGAATCTGGACAGCTATGGTATATTTGAACTGAATGCTAAAATGTAGCCAAGCGTAAGAGCGATTTGGATTAGGGAATGGCTTTCCAACAAAAGCATGGGACAAAAAAGCTAACAGCATTTAAGATGAATCTCGGGTAATCAGAGCAACTGCATTACTCATTGACTACAACCACAAAGGACTGACTGCAGTAATTTGTTTCAATCCCGTGTTTCTAATTACATTCAAAAAAAGGTGGGAAAAGCCAGACACAAGGTTGCCATTGCGATTTTCAGCTGCTCGTACACATTATGATACAGCACTTAATTAGATGATCACACATTAGTTTTCTCTTCCAAAATGTTCAGTGCAGTCAGCAAATGAGCAGCTATTAATGATATTCTCTACCTTTCTCATTCAAGATGCGCCCCTCTGCCTTATTATTCAGACCTCACAGTGAATACAAAATCGTAGCTTTCCTCAGAGACGTTCCCACAGTGCTGTCAGAATATTCATGTACTTCATAAATATCAATGAAATCACCTCCACTGCTTTCTCGTAAGATTATTCCAGTTTTGCAATGCAGGGAGATGAAATGCAGAGGAATAGTGTCCAGAATGAGAAAAAATCACTCAGCAATTTCAGGAGTATAGTTTGAGAAATACGAGCTCTGGGCTGCTCAGAATCCTCTGCATGCAATATTTATTGTAGGTACTGAAATAAGCACTCTTTCTGCAAACTAAGCCCCAGAAATACATGCTATAGAGACACACACTAAAGAAACAATGATTGGTGACAACTAGAAGAGCTTAATTGCAGGGAATGTTCCATCATTGTGCACGAACATCCCTGGTGGACACAGACACAAGTACAGCTCTTCAGGAACTATTCAGCTTCATTCCCCCAAGACTGCCCTCTTTCCTCCTGCAACCCTCTGGCTCATTCACTACACACCTTCCAAATTCTGCAACAAATGAGGAACAGACAACAGCTTCATTCCCACAGCATCGTCCATCCTATGCACTGATTCATCCATCCTATGTCCTGTGAAAAAATAGGTTGCAATCATGTTATTAAAGGCTGTATCATCTTATCTTCATGCCAGGAGGCCAAGCAAGGGTTGCCCAGGCAACCTGACTTTTTGCATTTCTGAGAGCCTGACTTGCCAATGTTTACATTCTGCTAACCTTACCAACATTCAAATACAAAAAAAAAGAATATCTCAAATGTCATTGTGTGGAGCTGTATTTGGGCCACCACGTTTCAGATACCTACATAGGCGTTACAGCTATCTGTGGCTGGAGCTATGGAGGGAGCCTCAAGCAAGGTGGGCAGCAGAGGGGTGAGGCACACATTTTGGAAGTGGGTTTCACAGGAGAAGAATGCTGAGACTGCATCCTAGGGCTTGACAACTTGTTCTGGAGGGAGGAGGAAGCAAATGGCCACAGCTTCTTTTGATCTTTGTGCCCTAGCTCTCCTTCTTCCTTCCTCTACAGCCATTAATGCCCTCTGTCTCTCATTGACTTTGTCCGTGGAGGTCACCTTCAACTATCTTTATACTTTGCCCCCACAATTCTTTTCATTCTCCTACTCCCTCTCCTCTCTATTAGCAGTTCCTCTTAGTGCTCTACTCCTCTGATTGGCTCTTTAGGTTTCCTCTCCTCTCCCCACATCCATGCCCTGTTCACATGGGCAGTGAGAGCACCAGGGTTTGCTGCCAGGCCTCCATGCCCAGCTCCCACTGAAGTTCAGTCAAGCTTAAGAGAATCTGACCACCACCCTGTTGTTTCTTTTATTTTTTATTTTATTTTACAGCATATTTGGCTTTTCTCAGTGGCACCACAAGGGACATCCTTAGTACAGTGCTCCCTTCTACCCCTTCCCTCTTCAAATCCTGTAGCTGTCACATCATTACTGTCTTCACAGGGATATATACAGCCAGTGCATGCATGAGCTCCTCCTCCACTTCTGTATATCCAGCCAGCAAAAGAAGACTTACATTCATCAGTCTTACTCTTGTTGCTCACTATTTTTCCTGTACAGCATGCCTTGAAGTAGCTGCACAAACTCCATCAGCTGCCACTGGCGGACAAGAGCGGACTGTCAGGAAAAAAACGAACCCCTTCTGAAAACTGATTGGATATTCAAGAGAGCAACAGAAATCATTGCTTGCTGGCTGGTTTCCTTTAACACAGAAATCTCTTTTGTCCGTGAGACTTAAAGGCTGCCTTTATTCCAACGGTTTGAACTGAATTTCCCACAATGTACCTGACTAACCCCTGGGACTTGCATGGGGTATTTAAGTTCGGCACTAATAAGCAACCAAGAAACAGGATCTTGTAAAGGAACACATCCAGCAGCTTTGTATGGAGTAGCATCACATGAAGCTACCCTGTATTATTGAGAACTTGCTTTCTTCCTCTGTCTAATACACCTGGCTCTTCACTCATCCCAGTCTGTACACAGTACTGTAGTTGTAGCTGTGGTGGCCTGAGGGCACAATCAAAGGTTTTGTAGTTATTTTCTCATATTAGGAAAAGAGACTGACTCAGACACAAGGTGAACTTTTTTTTCTTAATTCAAAGAAAAATCCCCAGAAAACCACAGCTTTCCTAACTGCAGTCAGCATTCATACGCACACACAATACCTGTCACCACCATACGCTTTTGTAATTACATCAGTATTATTTCACCAAGCTTCAAAAATGTTTTTGTGCCTTCTTTCACTGAATGGCTCTACCTTAGAAAGCAATGTCTATATACACTGTGTCCACAGCACCATTCTAGTTTGTGTTTTCATCTAGAGTTGAGCAAAAAAAAAGCATTTTTGCTATTCTGTCCAGTCAAGCAGTCATTTTTTTTTTCTGTTAAGGAACATCTAGAACATCATTCACTAAAGAAGAAGATAGGGAAGATGACAACAGGGTGGGCTTCCACAGAAACATTATGTCTGACAACCAGGCAACTGCTGCCAGGGCTTTCCCTGCTGTGCATTCCCAACAGCACCCACACACAGTGAGGGACTGGGTATTGGTGCAGCAGAGAGCAGCGTGCAGCAAGTGATCTGTCCTGGCCAACACACCTTAGGACAGCTGGTACTCTGGGATTTCCAATAGCCCTAAACACTCTTCCACTCTTTAAAAAGTGCTTCCTTAGCCTTTACTTCACTGAAAATGACTGTTCTATAGCTGAATTTGACTACCTTGAGTTGGAAGGGTCCCACAAGGATAATCAAATTCAACTCTGGGCACCACACAAGACCACACAAAATTCAAACCCTATGTCTGAGAGCATAATCCAAATGCTCCTTGAACTCCAGCACTTGGGGCCATGCCCACAGCCCTCTGGTGCAGAACCTTTCCTAACCCCCAGCTGCCACTCCCCTGACGCAGCCCCATGCCGTTCCCTCGGGCCCTGTCGCTGTCACAGAGAGCAGAGCTCAGCACTGCTCCTCCACTCCCTGTGAGGAGCTGCAGCCGCCGTGAGGCCTCCCCTCAGCTCCTCTGCTCTGGGCTGAACAAACCCAGAGACCTTGGCCACTCCTCATACATCATGCCCTCCAGACCCTTCACCATCTTCACAGTCCTCCTTTGGATACTCTGATAGTTCTATGGAGCCCAAAATGACATGCAGCACTCAAGGGGTTCGTGGTGTACCAGTGCAGTGTAGAGCGG
Source organism: Pavo muticus (assembly GCA_016647715.1). Classification (NCBI taxonomy): domain Eukaryota; kingdom Metazoa; phylum Chordata; class Aves; order Galliformes; family Phasianidae; genus Pavo; species Pavo muticus. The sequence continues at coordinate 1,219,604 of JACDJE010000067.1, read as the reverse complement.
GAGTGTAAAGCTGTAATGAAAAATGTGCTTGTTCTCTATGCTCCACAGGGGAACAGAGAAGAGATGAGAAAGTTTTAGAAGAAACTGGCAGTGAAAAACCTCTACTAAATTAATATTATCAAAATATTTAATTTCCTCATGGCTGAAGATGACTTTATTCTGGGGATGTTTTGAAATCTTTCTCAACAAAACTTAACAAGCCTGCTTTATAAGTTACACTTCAAAATGCAGCAAGATAAAAATAATTACTTTGTTGCAACAATGAATTTAAACTTCCCTTGCAAAAAAAGGTGAACTGTTGAGCCAACTGGTAAAATTTTGAGACTTCAGAGATACTTAGTAAGTACATCTACTTTTCTTGCATTAAAGAAGAAAATACAACTGCATAAACCACCAAATCTCCTCAAGATGGCAAATTGTTCATAGCCAAAATCAAAAGGTGTACCAGTGGCCCCAGAACAAAGCCCTTGCTAAGGGGGGCAACCTTCCATTTGTTTTGCAGTTCAGAGCATACACTGCCTTCAATCCTTAGGGCAGGTCACAAGCACAGAATGGCTTGGATCGGAAGAGACCTCAAGAATCATTAAGTTCCAAACCCCTTGCCACAGGCAGGGTTGTCAACTGTAGATCAAGTACTAGATCAGGTTGCTCAGGGCCCCATTCAACCTGGCCTTAAACACCTGCAGGGATGGGGCATCCACAGCCTCTCTGGGCAGCCTGTTCCAGCATCTCACCACTCTCTCAGCAAAAAATTTCTCCCAGACATCTAATCTAAATCTTTTCTCCTTTAGTTTAAAACCATTCCTCTTTGTCCTACCATTATCTACACATGTATAAAGTTGATTTCCCTTCTGTTTATAATCTCTCATTAAATATTGGAAGGCCATAATGAGGTCTCCCCCTCATATCAACCTTTTCTTCTCCAGACTGAACAAGCCCAGATCCTTCAGCCTGCCTTCATAGGAGAGGTGCTTCAGCCCTTCAGTCATCTTCATGACCCTCCGCTGGACCCATTCCAAATGCCTGACATCTTTCCTGTGCTGGGGGCCCCAGACTTGGATGCAGTACTCCAGCTGGGGCCTCATGAGGGTAGAGGAAAGGGGGACAATCCCCTCCCTCTCCCTGCTGGCCAGAACTCCCTTCTGATGCAGGCCAGGATACTGCTGGCTTTCCAGGCTGCAAGCACACTGCTAGCTCATGTAATGTTTTTCATCTATCAGGACTGCTAAATCCTCCTCAGCAAGGCTACTCTCAAGGAGTTCTCCCACTCTGTATACATATCTGGAACTACCCTGACCCAACAGTAACACTTCACACTTGGCTTTGTTGAATCTCATTAGGTTTACCTTTCAAGTTTATCAAGGCCCCTCTGGATAGCATCCCTTGCTTCTGTTGCATCAACTGCACTGCTCAGCTTGGTGTCAACAGCAAACTTGCTATGGGTGCACTCAATCCCACCACCTATGTCATTGATAAAGATGTCAAAGAGCACCAGCCCCTGGGAGATACCGCTTGGGTCACTGAGAAGATGAGGATAGTGTTAATTTACAGTGCTCTCAACCTTAACCCACATCTCCTGCCCAGCTTTAATTTGTCTGCCTACTACCTTGCGGGCTAAGCACTGCCCATCAGCTGTCCATGCTGGTCTCCAGACATAGAAGGTGTTATCACAACCCCAACGTGACCACTATTAAGACAATTCATTCTTCTCTTTGGAGGCATCTTCTAGAAGAACACTGGCAAACTGCTCTTACCTTATGGATTGATTCAAACAGAGCAAACAAGCTTTTTTGTTGTTTTTTCCTGCAGCACAAAGAGGCTACAGAAGGTTGGTCTCCACTATATGTAGCAGAACCAAAGGGAGAATTAAAAGGTTTCCTCCAACAACGGGAGCAGTACAGTTCTTCAGAAGGGAAAATACGCCTGTTCACTGCTTGGACCACAATTCAGAATTGCATTTTCTTCCATCTCAGAAATGCTTCACCCATTTGAATGCTAATTCTTTCTATTACAGAACTGCTATAAGCTGCCAAAATGTATACATAAAACTCCAGTAACAATCTGTTACACAGGGTACACTAATTTGACTGATACAGGTGAGTAGAATTACACTGGGGTTTCTAGCTGGAAGAAACTGCATGGGAAAGCACATACAGTAACTCAGTCACACAAGGCTACTATCACTAATACTAAACAGCAACACAATGGTCCTGTGAACTGAAGCAAAATGTTTTCCAGCCATTTCAGAGAATAAAACAAATCACGAACAAAAACCCTCTCCATGCAGACAGGAAAGCTCAGCAATAGATTTAAGAAGAAACAGGAGTTATCAGCATCAGGCTTAATGGCATCCTCTCACACGTACAAGTACAGGCTTTTCGACCATACCCTGCTACAGCAATGATGTCTTTGTGATCGCAACACACAAAAACAGAAATATGCTTTCTTCTGCTTACAGACCCACCGAGACACATACAGACTGCAGTTTGATCAAATTCTTCACTCAGGATTTCTACTTTTCTCATGTCCTCACTCACACTATCAGTGCCCCATACGCCTACAAAGAGACAAGGCCCTTCCAAAATCTTTAGCTAAGCTCATTTAATCCATTTGGTACTGCTCTCATCTTAACGTTTCTAGAAAAACAAAGCATCATTCTACAGCTAGGTTAGGGAAGCCTTATGCAGAGAGAGTTTAAAAAGACAAAGTCAAGAAGAAAAAAAATACAGATAAAAACACACCGCACACCGAATTAAAAAAAATCCAGCATCAGCAAAGTGGCAGAACTGAGCACATTCTGTATTACTTAGGAAGGTGTGCAAAAGGTAATGTACTGACAACTACGATATCTAAATGTATTTGCAGGCAGAGTCCATACCACTAAGAGGTACAATAACACTGTTTTGCACATGAAAGGGAGTCCCTCCCTGAACAGGAGTGTGGCTCTACCATGAAACTGCTGGAAAAAGTAATCACCAGTAATAGTCATAAAACCATTTTGATACGTAGCACTCCTCCAGTGACAATATAACTAGAAATAGCTTAAATAAATCTCTCTAGCACCAAGTTGCATCTTTATCATTTTCCTTAAAGGAAGCTCAAGTAATCATTTTTCCCCTAAAAATGCACTTTATTTTGTCTGCAAACTCAAGTAGCTAACTAGCTGAGAAAGGCCAAATTTAGACTTGGTTAGGAATCTCCAAGTCTAACTGTGAGACCTTTCATTGCCCCTGAAGCACATTTTCTCCAAGTCCCTTCATCTACCCTGAAGAAGATCTGCAGAACGGAGACAGGGATGGAGATCAGGGGCTGCTCCATACCCTTGAGCTTTTCAGAACTTTACCAAGAAAATGTCATTTACGCTGCACAGCCATGTTGTGTGTGATGTAGATCCAAGAAACTTCAGGCATGCAATTCATGTGCAAACAAGATAATTAACACAGGTCTGCCAACTACTACAGAAATCGCAGCGGTGGCCTTGGTATGACTACCAACCTGAAGCACAGAACCAAACTGACCTGAGCTACTCCAGAGACCCTTGACAATGGAGTACCAGCAAAGTATAGAAAGCATCACTCCTAACAGTGGGCAGGTGTGCAGGTGATGTACCCTTGCAGCCCCTGGGGGAAGAGTACTCTACCTGTGGGTAGAGTATGAAACAGTGAAAAATCAACCCAAAACATTTCCACAGTTTTTTGGCAAACAGGCAGTCTCCAAGAGACACTGTAAAATGGGTATCTATGTGCACTATCAAGACTGTAGGATCAAAAGCCCCTGGGACAGCATCTCTCAGATAGAACAGGAACAAGATTTGATAGAGAAACAGGATGTGATTTAGTTCTGCCATGGGGCTGACGTTTTAGAAACTGTGGCTTGGGTGCTGCCATCTCACCTGTCTCTGTTTGATGGGCAGGACCCCAGCCAGAAGCTTCCTTACAACAGTTACCAGAGGCACACCGAGCTGACACACTGCAACCATGGTAAAATCATCCAAAAGATGTTCCTAAAAGCATATAGCACTGCCAGATGAATTGTAATTACTAGAACCGTTCATCAGGCTGAGTAATTTTAAATATGGTTCTGGACTTCAGAGCAGTTTTTCAGGAAAAACGAAATTAACGAATAAGTGGAATGGTTTTTACAGGCAGTAAATAGACTCTTTAATTCTGGATAATAACTTTAGAAAACAATTTCATCTGACTGGACAGATTCACGGATGCCTGCTCTACTCACCAGGCACCACTCCTTTGATGTCGCTTTCCGCGTTCATCCTGTTCTTGCGAGTGAGCTGCAGGATAAGTTCCTTGGATGCCTCAAACTGCTGTGTAGCCATTAGCCACCGTAGGGACTCTGGGAAAATACTTCAGAGATGGAAAACACATTAGGGTCGCTCCCCAGTTTCTGCCAGAGGTAAAGTATAGCGGGTAGCTGCTCATTTATGTATTTGTAGGTAATAGAACTATTTTAAAAAAAGCGGAAAAATCATCTGTTAAAAAAACACGAGAGAAAAAAGGCTCACAGCACGGGAATTGGTGACAATCACTTTTACATCGACCCACAAATGATACAGGAATCATCCTATCACCTTGAGATAGGACATATCGGAATTTTATAACATATTAGAGGAGTTCTGACTATTAATACCACTGTGAAAGAACGGGGCGAAGGAGGAAGCACTGTGTGCAGGAGTCATTTGCTGCCAGGCAGGGGACAGATGAGCTGCGCAGTTACACAGGATAATTCAGGCCACAGAAGGAAAACATCTGACAGAAGTGATTTGAATTCTCTTGTAAAGATGGAGATTAAAAAGTGAAAAATTACTTTCCAGGATTATAATGGAACAGAGTTTTTAAATTTTTAAACATGTAAAAAATCTTCTTCCTCACAGGCAGATTTTAAGGCATTCTTTCATACGGGTGAGTATGGTGTGTACTCCAGATAAAGTTCAACTGCTGCTATAAAAGCTTCTCTCAGTAAAGACAAGATCATGTTAATTGAGTTGCCTTACAAGCATACACACAAATGCACATACAGTCATAATATAAAAGAGTTTATTTTTCATCTGCTTGTTTCCCCCTCAAGCGCTGACATCCACCTGAATTTCCAGCTTAATTCTTCCCTATTTGTTTTTCAGGTAAGTTCATTTTATTTTCATTTAAAGCAAACAATCAAACAAACAAAAGCAACACAAAATAAAGATCTAAAAAAAAAAACCATCCAAAAAACCCCACCAACCACCACCACCAAAGCCCTACTCTTCCATCAATACAGATACTTTCAGAACAGACATATTTTTTTTCCTTTTGCTTTGGCCTCATTCTCACTCATTTTCCAAAAGACCTTTCTAAGAATGAATTTATCAGCTTCTTTTAACTTCAAATATACAGTAAACCTCATATTTCCTTCACAAAGCACCGACCCTTGCTGCAAATGCTGCCCGAGCTCTTCTAAGCAGCGGAGAAGTCAATTGTACTGTTAGGTTACTACTTTTTAAGGTTACTGCAATTTGGACCTCACCCTTACCAAGAACTTTATCGTAGATCAAGTACGTGAGTGTATTTAGATGTATTTATACATACCACAGTACAATTGAACAGCTGTCCTAACCAGAGTCCTTTTCAGCAAATGCAAAAACCCCAGGCAATGCAAACTCTGCTGTTTTGCCTATTACTCCCGTGTGTCATATCACGTATCATCTAAGCAGGATTAATTTGTGTTCTCTGCCTGTCCTGCCCAGCCAAAACACCACCAAGCTCTTGCAGATTAGGAAACAAGTTCTAGCATTTGCTATTACTATGATCCCTTGTGAAGAGGTCCCTGTTGAATTCTCAGAAGAAACGCAGGAGATTCAGCCTCAGCCTTGTGGGGAGCATGCTACGTCCAGACGACTACTGGGGGCTCACCCTGTCTACCATGTTCATTAGACATCTTCATTCTGCTTGGAGACAGATATCAGCAAGCACTGCACTGGGTTCCATCCAGTGGTGGATATAATGCCCATCAGCTGGTGGGATCCCAGCAGAAGGCTTGGGAGTAGACCTGCAAGCATTTTCTGTTTCCATGTGTACATCATGTGGCAGGTTTGGGAGAACAGTATTGTACATTAGCAAGAACATTCTAGGCTATTCAGCATCGAGGTATCACCAGCAAGATACTTACTATATAACGGAAATCAGGAAGGGAAAATAAGTCATTATCTTATAAAAGACTTACAACTTTCTCCTGCGTGCTGCTTTTTGCCCTCAGCCCAAGCTGTAGTATGTCTACCTCAGAGATGGGCAAAGAGATTTCTACTTAAGGGGTTATGGTGATGAATGGATGAGAACTCTATCTGTACCCAAGAACAGAAAAAATATAGAACTTAATTGTATCATAACAAGTTCTAACATGTTGCACTTGTCAGGCATTACAACCATCAACTTGCTCCTTTTTCAGTCTCTAGCAACTAAATATTTAAATCTAGCCAGCATTACTTTAAAATTAATTATCTACTCTGTTCTTACTGTTATGGTTTTGTACAACTCTGCTCTTGCAAGTCTCCATTATGCCACCACTGTGTGTCACTCTTCAGACAGAAGCAAAAAGACATGTTTCTGGGAGGTTTATGAAGTTCTGGTGGTGATAGAGACCCCCACTTCTCCAGGACAAGCAGCACCAGGCCTACAGCCCTTTGCTAAAGCACAGCCCGCGGGGCTGGCAGTGAAGGGCAGAAGGAGCCAGGAAGGAGAAGCGACCTGTGGGAGTGCTGCCCAGTGCAGGCTGGCCACCTGGCTGTCAGCCTGGCGCACAGTAGTTTGGGCAAAATCTAGCAGGGAGGCTCAGAGCTGACCACCTCATGCACACACTGGGCCCAGTCATAATACTCACGAGCGGAGGTGTGTTGTTTTTAACCTAGATAGGCTAACTGAGGCCAAAGGAATGAACAGCGACTGCCCAGAACCACAGTGCAGGTTTAAGGAGAAAACTGAGCTGTGCAGCCACAAGTTGAAGCAGTTAGGCTGGGACACGTCCTTTTGCATCTTTAAAGTGGAAGCGACTGCCAGAGAAATTACAAAGTACAACTTTCTGCCCAACAGAATACTCATCTACTGAGTCCTGACACATCAACGTGTAAAACTTAGGGCTACTACAGTAAGCTATAACATTATTTCTTCTTACTTCACAGTCAAAACTTCATACAGAGTGAGGAGAAGAACAAGGTAATAATTTATACGTACGGGGAAGCACCCTTACTTCCAGGCACCTCTCAAGTCCAGCATTAGGAACCTGTGCTGCCTTTGACCCGAGGGGGAAGAAATACTTACACCCAGTAGAGCAGCATCAGTAGGAAGGGGCAAATGATGACGGCCTGGAGGACCTGCCAGTCCCTGCAGAGAGCAGCCAGCCCCGGCATCAGGAACTGCCCCGCCATTTCAATGAAGCTCGCCACCATGGTGATCATGAACCGGTGTGCAGGAGGGCAGAGCTCTATCCCTGAAACACAGAGCACACGCAATGCATTTAGAACCCCCCCAAAGGAGCACCTCCCCACAGCAGGCTGCCCAGCTTCAAAAAATTCCACAGACTTAGCGTCAAGACCTTTGGCCAGAGTTATGTACCATCCCATAAATCCTGTTTCCTCATGTATCTGGGCTTCAAATACCCTCGCAGTAATAGGGAACCTCATTACAGGCTGGCTGTGGTGCTAACATGTGCAACTTCCATGCACACACTGCATCTCCTGCAGACCTGCTGCATCTCTGATTGTCAGCCCATGCCTCCTCTCCCCAAAAAAACAATATATATATATACTAGAAGATGAAAGATGATCCACAGATTTCATGTAGAGCCTTTTTGCAATTCTCAAAGACACCAGACACCTTCTCAATCAGTCTGCTGGAGGCAGAAGAGCACAAGTCTCAGCAGGATCCCAGCTCCTACAGGATGCTAGCTTCTCACAGCTAAACGTGCTGCAACTCAGCTTGTTTCAAGCCAGATTTTGCTAAGTGAATTGCTTCTGGGTTTGGCTTTTGTTTTCATAATAACTAGTCTTGATCAACTTTCGAACAAGACAGCCTCATATCTGCCTTATCCCGTCTCCCATCCTTCCTTTTGTTGTAGGGCAAACTACCACCATCACTGCTAGCATCGGTTGTTTCAGCTGCCCTGTGACAAGTGATGCCAGTAGATTAAAAGCCTCCATAAATCCTGAATTCTGGCTACCTTTATTCTTGAGAAAATAAGATGAATTTATCAGAAAGGCGGTTTTTTCTTTTTCTTTTTTAATACCCAGAAGAAACAGCATTAAAATCGGACTGCCTTTTTCAAATATATCCAAACATAAATAATGTTTTCGCTAGTAGGAATACAATAGAACCCCCTATTTCATATTTCTCACTTGCCTACATTCACTTCTACAGATTAATAACCAAGCACAATAAACCTGCCACGACTGTTGTGCAGTACTAATCAGTATGCTGATACAGAAACACAAGCTCATAACCACTCATGATGTGTTGCTGTCAGCGCTGGTGTTTTTCCTTGGGATGTTTCCTATAGTTATTTTAAATTATGATTTAATGGTTATTAAAATAGTAATTGAAAAGCCGTAAGACAATAGATGAGGAGACAACTGCTCATTCATTCACTCTCTCATCTGTAGCTTGTTCAGAACTTATCGCTGTAACACAGATCTCAACTCACTGACCAGGAACCGGCCGCCCGCAGATCAAATATAGGATTAGGCACCACACGCTGTTTTCTTTCGGCCAGTGGCAAAAAGCACTGGCGCTTTTTTGTCAACACAAAAGGGAAATGCATCTGCTGTGAGACAGCCCAAATTTTCATTAGTTTAACCAGAAACACAACAGCTTTGGAAAATGAAGGGAGAGGAAAAACCCTCAAAGACTCTCACTTGCTATAAAGGGCTTTTACATTTTAATTAGGGAAATGAGATTAAAACACAGGACTTCTTATGATTTTAATACGGCTTCAATCTTACTAATGAAGTATTCCAAGCCTCAGCGATTTTTTTAATTGTGCAAAGAGGTCACTTGCGTTTTATTTTCCTGACCTTCAAGTACAAGTGTTTCTGATTGTCTTCCTGCACCCTGAAGTCACAGTTACTCATGCTCCAGTATGCCTCCACTAAGTGCAAGGATGACTTCTGTTGCTATAGAAACAGGAAGTCTGCATTAGATAGGTGAGACTTCGGCATTTCAATCGCACAGCTCAGGTTAGTACGAGATAACAAACATTCACTGAGACAAGAACAACTTTTTCATGACGCCAGGAAGGGGCATCAAAATAAGAAAGTTGTGCTCTTTGGAGTCACTGGAGCACAATGCGTGTAACTCCACGTGCAGCAGTCAGTCATTGTATAGGATGGAAATCACTTCAGGGGTAGTCTGGCATCTGTTTTCTTTTCTGGATAATCACAGGCCTTTTTCGCCTTTTCCTCTGGAAGAGTTGGATAGGGGAAAAAAAAGTCCTTGCAGTAGTTGGGTGAGCATGACCTTCAAGTGTCATCAGCAAGTGCTCTGCTTAAATGAAGTATTGCATCTCTGTTGAAATGTTCTACATATCAGGACAGTCTACTGACTTTCCACAACCTCTGCCTTCGATTTGATACAATAAAATATTCAGTGCTGCTGTTTTTAGCAAGCATTTAGCAGTCAGGCTTTTTTCAGCCCTGTCAGTAAAGCCACTGCAGCGCCTCTATGCAGGACTAGCAAGGGCTTCCTGATGCTCTCACCAGTGCTGCGATGTGTTCACTCAGTTCACAAGAGACATTACCAACTCATGTGAAATCACTGCAAGACAGAGATCAGCTCTGGCAAATCCAGCGAGAAAACTCCAGCTCTCTCCTTCAGCAAAAAGGTTTTCACCTCAAATACCTCGCTGAGTGTAGAGAGCCAAGCAAACCCTTAACATACACACAAACCACGGAAATGATCCCCAGTACCATAAACTCCTAGACGCATCCATTTGTTCTTGGAAAACACTGTGTGGGCAAAGAGAGAGGCACTGAAAAGCTTTTGCTTATTTGCCCTGTAATTCTGTTCCTAAAGGCAATTGCCTCACCACACATGCGAAGCAGGTGTGGGCTCTGCGTGCACCACGAACATGAGACACACACCATGAGCTTCAGTGCACAGCCCAGGCTCTGAGGGGAGACAAAGAAGTGAAAGGCAGAACTCTGCTTCGGAACTCTATCTGTGTGCCACTCCACTAGGGAAATGAGCAAATCAATGAACAGTAGCCTTACAGTCTGCAAACTTGCCACACAGAGAGACAATGTGAACCATGTCCCACTGACAGGGGCATCAACCATGTTTGGTGGCTGAGTGCTGCACTCAATGTAACCCCATTGCTAACCACACAGGATGCACAGAGATGGCCCCAGGCACTGAGGGAACAGCACCAGGGCCAGACACTTTGCTACAGTCAGCCTCACGCAGTAACCTGCAAGACAAGTGTTAAGACTGGTGATGAACAAAACCACAGTGACACTGGGTGAGAGAAGCAAATGAGCAGGCACCAAAAGTAGGCAGAGCATGGGACTGGCACACGTCCACCATGTCAATCGCAGCCCTTCTGCGACTTCATACAAGTGAAAGGAGAAAGGACAAACCTAAAGGTATCCAAAAAATGTGAAGAACTTGACCGTGGTCATAAATAATCATGACCAAGAGGGAAGAAAGAAAAGAGAAATTAAATTCATTAAGTCTGTCTGAGAGTTATGAGGAATGAGAGAAAACAATGAAGCAAAAAACTGTAAACAGCATCAATACCCTCAAAAGTATAAAAGATCCAAATTGGATTGCTGCTGTCTGCCAGGAACAGCCTCAGGGATGTGATGAGGGCTCAGCAGCCACTGCCTTGCGTTCTCTGTGCTACACAGACCACAGAGACACAACACCTACTGGTGGCTGTGAGCACAGGGATGCAAAATTGTGCATGAAAGAAATTCATGAGAGAATGAGCGTGACTGTGCAAAATAAACCCACCCAGAGACACTGGGAAAAAAAAAAAGCAGATCACTTCGTTCTTCTGTAAAGGTCTCTCACTGTATTATTTAGAAACCTCACGGGAATTTTTTCAAATATTAGCCACGGGCCTGCATGGCCAGCGAGGTTTACAAGGCTTGGGGCTGGGAGCTCAGGTCATGGTTCAGGTGAGAGGAGGGAGCTCATGGGAGACTCTGCAGAGGAGATGGACACACAGACAGGCAACCATGGAGGAAGGACTACATTAACACTGGGCTGACATCAGCTCATGCAGCCACAAGGCATGGCCCCAAACCTGCTGAGCGGGCTGGGAAGGGACTAAGGGTGATAGCCAGCCTTTCCCGCTTGGTCTTAGCCTTGTACACTGGTAATAGACTTCTTGCTTCAGATTTCAGAAAGACCCTCATTTGTTCTCAAAGGCTGACATTTGCACAAGGATGAACAGCAAAGACTTTCATTTTAAAAAGAAAAAACAGAAGGCAGAAAAAGTAGTAAGTCATTTGCAAATAATACATCAAGAGGGAAAAGTGGTTAAGTCACAGTGCCTGAAGAACTCTTTAGCATTCATTCACCCGTCTCTGGTCCCAAAGCACAAAGCAATTCTCTCAACGCAGTCCATACGCTAGGTACATTACAAACCACAAGGTAACTGATTTCTGTGCCTGTGCAGTTTTCTCTCCCCTCCCAGTTTCAGTCTATGAGCTGCCAAGGCTGTAATTATATAGGATAATCCCTTGGAGAAAATAGCCAGGGAAAAACACCTGAAGCCTGGGCAACAGCATTCCCACTGAAACAAAAAGTCCTTGAGGAGATGGTCTGACTATAGATTCATTTTCAGTCTCATATTATATTTTAAAAATGCTGCAAAAAAAAAAAAAGAAAAGAAAAGAAAAGAAAATCAGCTTTTGGCAGTTTTCACCATATTACTACCTACCCAAAAGTCTTAGTTCCCTCACTCCGAGGGCTCTCAAGATGCAACCCTTACCCCAAAAGGGAGGAGAACAGTCAGTTCTACGACAAAGCCCTCATTACAAGCTGAGCAGAGGAAAGCTCAGGCAATGTAGTATTAGGTGTAAAATGCAAGGCACCTGAAATCATTAGTGTCAGTAGCACTATAAAGCTCCCTGTGCGCGGCACGCTCCAGCACCTAGTGATCCTGGGGACTGCTGAGAGGTGACCCCATTCTACTGCTCTGTATTTCCCAGCTTCCACCCAGCTTTCTCAAACCCCACGGGCCTCTTCCATCAAGACTCTCTGTGGGATTTGCCCTCAGCTGGGAGCAGATCATTCTGCTGGATTTTCCTAGAGGAACACAGCCCCCATGCCAGCCCATGGCTAGACTACCAGATACTATTACAGCAGAAGCTATTAATAACTCCCCAGCAAGCCTTTAAGTTTGCAGCTGGCTGCCGGGGGAAAAATAAATACATGAATAAAATCCAGCAAATACCTGCATATATATCCAAATTTCCAGGCGATAATGGACTCAAACTTGTAAGCGCCACACACCCTACTCAGGAGCTCAATCCTGTCCCTGCCTCAATCAGCGTGCTTCTAATTCAGCACAGGTTAAGCCTGCTTGCACTCCTGGCTCAGTTTAGACACACTGCTTTTTCTTGATCATTTTGGTTGTCACCAAAAGCAGCTAAGGAAGCACTGTGTGTAAATACAGTTTATTAAGGAACAGCAAATAAAGCGGCATGTGGAAGGAAAGGTTATCGCACACACCGCAATCAGCCAATTCATGTAAACAAATGACAGAGATGGAGAGAAAGAAAAGGAAAAATCTAATTTCCTTTCTGGAGAAATTCAATCTGTTGTCAAGCAAAGAGAGCTGTAACAGACTAAACTTCAAGTAAGAGAAATAGGGTTATTTTCCTCCTACATAGCACAGGAAAAAGTTATCCTAAAATGTATGGGAAAGGACATCCATGCTCCTTCAAAACTACTTTTCTATGCATCTCAGGGCCAATCTCTTTTAAACACACACTATCGCACCATTTACACCTAATGAATATGTTTAACTATCCAACCAGCCACATGCAAACACGTAACCTGAGGTGACAGAGGGAATGGTTTTAAACTGAGACAGGGGAGGTTTAGGTTAGATATTAGGAGGAAGTTTTTCACTCAGAGGGCAGTGACCCACTGGAACAGGTTGCCCAAGGAGGTTGTGGATGCCCCATCCCTGGAGGCATTCAAGGCCAGACTGGATGTGGCTCTGGGCAGCCTGGTCTGGCGGCTGGCGACCCTGCACATAGCAGGGGGGCTGAAACTAGGTGATCATTGTGGTCCCTTTCAACCCAGGCCATTCTATGATTCTATGACTGTGATGGGCAGCCCAGTCACATCTCATCACACACACAGTGGCACTCCCCACGCCTTGGTCAGGGCACACACCTGGCGCTATCAGGCTGAGCTAGGAGATAAATATCTAATTTGAATGGATTTCTCTCTCACCAAAACCGCACCACGTGCTCATTTTGTGTACAGGCACCAGTGTACTGTTACAGATGCCGCTAGGCAAAGCGCTCTCCAGCCTCAACACCCAATTTCTGCCAGTATGAGCACTGCAATGTCCAGTCACACAGCACCGGCCAAGATGACAACACCTCTTGTCCAAAATCCAGCCAAAACATAAGGTTCAGCATTTCCTGACTTCTCCCCATAAGAGAAATGAGCCAGCCCAATAACCTGTCCTCACCTCAGACTTTCCAGTACCACATCAGTGTTTGTTTTCATTTTTGCCCCAGAGTAAGATAGCCTAGAATTGTTGCACTCTTCCTTGTTCCAGAAAGTTGGCTTGCTCTAAAGGAAGCATATAGCTGATCAGATGACTATTTTGCAAACCTAACACCTCTGCTGTTCACACCAGCTGGCCCCTCTTCTTCTGGCAGGTTCTAAATCACAATTGGCATCTTTTTGACGGGGATGAAAAAAGCAGGTGAAACAAAAGCCACAGCGCAAGAAGCATCAGAGAATCTCTTTTTTTTTTTTTTATGCTTCCGATGAGGGGATTCTGTGCCTGCATTTGTTGGAGAATTTAGACAATACTGTAGTCACTTAAAAAAGGAGAAGAAAATCAGTAGCTGCCAATGCGCATGGCCATCTCTTAATTAACCAAGTGGCAAATAATTTTCCAACAGCAGCTATTTCTAAATCTCAGCTCACAACCTTCAGACAGATAACAATCCCCAGAAAGGTGAGCACAAACAGCCTAATACCTTGTTTGGGGTTTATTAAATGTTTCTCCCCAAGACAGCAGGGCAGCAAGCACTCTGTATCTCTAGCTTGTATAAACTTAATAACAAATCACCCAAATGCTTTTACACACAAGGTCGAAGCAACTATTTGGATGAGTGGTTCTTAAACTTTCATACACTGTTGTGAACACACATGTATACGTGTATATAGAGACACATACACATAACTGTCAAACAGGCTGGCAATTCAGCCAAAAGCATTTCATAAATGCATCTGTGAGAGGCTGTGACACACTGGGCCCCCAGGGTGCCCTTGTTTTTAAAGATTTACACCGGACACTCTGGATAGATGTCTTGCAAACACTGTGAATGAGGAACTCAGGGATTCGGAACCGATAAGCTGTTGCACTTCAGGTGTGTTTATTAGGGTACCCACCTGCTGGCAAAGGAAGTGCTGTACAGACTAGCAGGTGACTTCTGCCTTAATGGTGCTCTGAGATTCAGCATGAAAACTAACATAGATCAGGGGAAGGCAAAGACAGGGACACAGAATGAAAATGCCCACACAGCAACCAAGGAAGTGGAATTCCTTAGTGACTGACTTGAGGATGAAGAACAGTACAAGAGCTATCGGCATTACAACGTCCATGTAAATTGCTCCACTATGTATGCCCACACAATATCAAAACAGTCCATCCAAAAACATCCTCTTGGATGTGAAGTTTTCCAGGGGTAGGATCTCTGAAAAATATATGAGTTAGTTCAATGCTGTATGTTAAATCCAAGCAGACTAGTCCTAGCAGGGGAAAATACCAATATAACCAGATAAAACTGCGGTAGAAGTGGAATATTTCTGCTGAACAGATGGTAAAACATCGCTGCTCCCTATTCATTTGTAATAACTGGAAGTGAGAAAGCTGACATTTCTTCGTAACTCCCTTTCACAGAAATTAACAGAGATGTCCCTTTGCAGAAGAAAAGCCTGCAGAGGACGCTGGCTCTCAGCAGAGAAAAACCTCTTTCATTCAATTCTGTCCTTCACAGCGGAGTTTAAAAGATGGCAACACTTGCTGATTTGTTCCAAACAAAACCAGAACAAATTGCTGAACTAATTAATAACATAACATTTAAAAGAAACTAAGCTCCTTGGAAGGAATCCAGCTGCAATTCATAGAAGTGGATTTCATTTGCTCTGATGACAATGTTAGCAAACTTCATACACATCACAACTGCATTTAAGAATTGTCAAGATACATACATGCGCTCCTCTGCCCTTCGGAGGTTAATATTTAACCTTTCCTTATCAACTCCCAAGCGATTCTTTACGTGACTTATGCATTTCACACAGTGGGTACGACTGAGCTGTGTTTCACTGCCTGTGATGGTGCAAAGTCAGAGGCCAGGTAAGAGCTATGGGCAGACGCAATGCCAGGAGACCTGGCACAGATCTCACATGCCTGAGTGCAACTATACAGCAGTAAGGTCATGCGATTTGAGGGAGGCTGTATCTCTACTAAGTTTTGCTGTTTGACATGCGTTAGCCTTGAAGACAAATGCAAATAGCAAGCAACATCTCACTTACAATCGTATTATCATTTGTACAACAATACATGGATTGCACACAGTCAACAGCACAACTTTGACGTGGTGCATCCTTTGCAGGCAGTGCCTGCACTGCACAGCATGTGGTGTTAGATGTCCCCTGCTCAGGGAGCAGTTTTAGCTACGTGAAGAAACCCTCCTGCATTTACCACCCTTATGCTGCAATAGAGAAGGGGACAGGGAAGAAGAAAGAAGATGGGAACGCGGGGGGGGGGGGTGGGGAAAACAATGGAACTATAGCTATATTGTTCTCAGCTCATCATTATTAGGTTTCCTTCTGTAATGCAAAAGCATTAGCACTTCTGCATAAGGTTTGCTGATGTCGAAGAAAGTACATGGAGGCAAGTTACCATTCATAAGTTTAATAGAGAGGCACTCACATTACTGGGGGTGGCCAGCTGGTACAGCTTCCACCAAGTCCTCATTACTGGGGGCAGCCCTGGGGTTCCCCCTGCAGATACTGATGGTGGCCGGCAAGATGTCCACATGCTCCTTAGTACCGTGGCCGTATACATAACAGTGGGAGACAATAAAGCATCGCGTATCAGGATAAGCAAGGATACCTAGTTACAGCTACAAAGCAGTTTCTCACAAACAAGCTTCTTCCAGCTACCTGCAGAAGCTAGAGGCAGTTTACTTGTGTTCCCAAGCTAATATGAGCCCTTTCTCATGGGCTAGTAGCCTGTTCTGTAGTTTTCTATGTATCTTCCCACACTAAGCTACGAACAAATCACTCTGTTGCTTAACACAAGAGGAACAGTTAAGTCACAGTTTCCAAATTTTCCTTTTGATCTTCTTGCCAGTAAGGAGATAGGAAAGAAAAGGCAGAACTGGGAAAGCATGAGAGCTGAGCTCAGTTTTCAGCTCAGACAGAAAACTGCAAACCTTTGCTCTGCAACCGTACCCAGCCACCCAAAGGAACATGGTAAACTAGACAGGTATATCCATCCCTGAGACAAGCACTGAGTGATGGGAGAAAAAAGGTTGCTTTTTGGATGGCCCTGCCACTCCCTGTCCACAAGGGCTCCTCAGTGGCCCCAGGCAGTGGTGGAACACCAGCACCTCCCCAGAGGTGGCCTTGGACCCACTAGCAAAAAGATTCCAATGCAACTTTTAAGCTGCAAGTCCAATTAGGAATAACACTCCATACTTAACATCCTGATTTTACCAAGATCATAGAATGGGTTGGGTTGGAAGGGATCTCAAAGTTCATTTAGTTCCAATCCCCCCACCATGGACAGGGCTGCTAACCACTAAATTTGGCACTGGATCAGGCAGCCCCTGGCTCCATCCAACCTGGCCTTGAACACCTCCAGGGATGGGGCATCCACAGCTTCTCTGGGTGACCCTTGCCAGTGCCTCACCGCCTTCTCAATGAAAGTACTCACTAACGAGCTATATCTAAAAGGCAATCTGGTTTGTATGCCTGCAAAGAATAGCTAAATCCATAAATCTGCTCTTACTTAAAAGAAGCGTAGATGTTTTTTGAAAAATTAAAATTAATGTTCACTTCCCTTTATACGTGTTTACAGAAGCAGAGAAAATGTGAGCTGTTGCTCTGTCTTGCTGAATGATGTTTCTAATCAAAATTTAAAGGAAAAAACTAAAGACATTTGGAAGTGCTGTAAACCCTTCAGCTATGACAGACATGTGGAAAGTGCCGCCACAGAACAGTTGTATTTGTTAAGCCGAACTCCAAAGCTTGCACAATGAAGGGTAAAGCTCAGAGGGCTTTGTAACTGGGACACATCTTGAATTCTGAGCCAAAGGCAAAAATAAGCAAGTAAACAAGGAGGAGTAACACAAGAGTCATAAAAATAAAGAGCAGAACTGTTCAGAACTACAGGTCCTAAACAATAAACTAAAATACAATTTAAAGTTGCAAAACACAAAGCTTCTATAGGCATGCCATGCTATCTATAGACTACAGGAAGAAAAACAGTTCTACTATTTTCCTTTTCAGTTCTCATTATTCAAAGTGCAGTCTCAGAAGGAAGGGCTTTTTCCCCATCTTGAGGTCTGGAGGAGGGATTAAAGGAACTTTCTAACCACAAGACCTCAGGATCAGAACATGTGGTGGTAAAATTAAATGGCTTACATTACGTGTGGTGAAGACTACCACAACCTACCTTGTCTCATTACCTTTGAGCTTGCTGGTCAAAATGAGAAAAAGCAGAGATGTCTGAAGACACAAGGCCCACAAGTTCCACATGGAGAGCACAGACAGAGATGGCCACAGCTCTCTGAGCTCCTACCTCTGCCTATGCTTCCATAATCTGAGACAGCTCCCACATGAGACTGCAGGGAAAGGTAAAGCAAGCAGAAGTCTCTTTAGACTTCCCTGCTTGCTTGCACGACACTTGCAGACATCCTGTGCAGCAGTGCTAGTCTCTCTGCCAGCCATCTACTTTTCACAAAGCAATTTTAAGCTCAGGTTTCTAAGAACAGGAGCTTCTATTATTGCCACTGTTTCCTTATTTTAAGGGATTTTCCTATTTAGTTAAGCCACAATAAAACACACACTCTACAAAATCATGCAATATGCAACGCTTCACTTGAACCACTTCTTCAGTCACTTCCTCACATTTACAGTTTCACCAGATGTTCCACGTGGAAGAAGGAATTCCATCTCTACCAAGAGCAAAAATAGATGAAAGCAAGCTCTTTTCTAAATAAAACTACCTTCGTCCAAAGGAGAGGAAATGCCTGGTGCTCAAAAGCTCTGGATGACAAAACACCCTGAGTCCCAGGCGAGAGAGGTGCCAGACATCTGCTCTGCAGCACACAGCCTGACAGAGCCTGAAAGGGAATTAGCTTTCAGAGGGTTACATGGTACTGCACTGTCCTTAAACAACAAAAATCCCAACCCCTACAATCACATTTCAGTGGAAATATCTCCACTCAGGGTACATGCTGCATTCACACAAAAACCACTGGCATCACGACTCCTCTACGCATTAACGAGCCAGTAAAATACACCATTAATTTCTTTAGCCTGTAAAATTATATTTGTCGTAATAAGCTTTTATTTTGCTGGGGATATCTGCATCTGTGTACAACCATGCCTGAACAGTTCAGAATTTGCCTGTGAAAGAAACGCAGATCTCATCTGAATGCAGAAAAAGGCATTCATCAGTCTGGGTATAGAGGTAATATTTCTAAGTGAAGAACCAGCACCACAGGCTTCTCATCTTGAAATTTCTTCTGCTTTAATGTGAGCTGATGTCAAGTGCCCAGCTGCCCGCAACACACTTTTTATTTTTATTGTATAAATAAACTTAGGAAGCGGGTCTGCTAAATTAAACATCTGGCTACAGCAGATACACAAGGGGTGGGTGGTTGAGGGTATGCCAGCTCTGAGAGCAAGGAGCTCTTCCTGCACACAGCAGAGCTGAATGCACGGCCATAGCATTTGCTCTGCTCCACAGCTGCCCTGGTGCAGCTCTGGTTGTCTGCTCACATCGCTGCACCCTGTAGGGCTCACCCTAGTCCCTATGTACAGTGTCTGTGCGGCTAGCCCGTCCGTGCTCCTCGGAGAGCACAGCCGGAGGTCAGCCCAGGTTCTCTAAAACTGAACCTTATACCTTATGGCTGCAGTACAGCTGTGTGGGAGAAGGCAAGCGTCCCTGAGCCCAGAGCAGCAAGAAATGAAGGACGCCATGGGCCGGTTATTTAATTTTGCCTTCCTGCCTTACAGCAGACAGTGGATAAGACCATAACAGAGAAAGGAAAGCCTGACCAACAGCTGTCACCAGAAAGAGTGACAACGATGGCCACCGTATCCTAATGCCAGCAAGAGACAGCACCAGAAAAGGAGACAGGATGCAAGTTCTACCTCACATCTTCCAACACACGTATAGCCATGCCTACCACCGAAAAAGAAACTCAACAAAAATTCCACATCGGGGGAGGCTGAGCTAGAAGCAAGCAGTAGCATATGTAACTCTGGAGATCATATATAGTAACCTAGAAGAGGTTGGATATAAGGAAAAAGCCTTTTACAGTGAAGGTGGTGAGGCACTGGAACAGTTGCCCAGAGATGTGGTGGATGCCCCGTCCCTCCAGACGCTCAAGGTCAGGTTGGCTGGGGCTCTGAGCGATCTGATGTAGCTGTGGGTGTCGCTGTTCACTGCAGGGGAGTTGGGCTAGATGTGCAACTAGTCGGAAGGGTCCCTTCCAACTCAAATGATTCTATGATTCTACATTCCAGTATTCACTGCATGACAGTACACCACCCGTAAATACGCAAACAACCTGCAAAACTTCCACTCCCTATCACGAGTTAGCCTCACTCCCGAATGCAGACAACACATCCCTTTGCCTGCATAGAGTTAAACAGTGGGAATAACCCCCACCTTGAGTTGGAATTTCCTCTAACCTGTTCAGAAGCTGTGGCTCAGATCGCTTTGCATCTGGCACTGCAGACCTATAAATAACACAGCCAGGCACCCACGTGCATTTGATTAAAATAAACCCTCCTAAGAGGGAGGCCACCTTTGAAATGGAAACAAATAGAGATGGGAAAGTTGAGGGTGTATAAGCCTGAGAACTGCTGAGCTAGCTACTATCAGAAAGCCACTGTCACCATGCTGCTGCTGTCTCCAGCAACCCTTCTGCATGGCCACAACGATCAAAGCAAAAACAACTGTACTGCGGTGTTAATTTTTTATTTGGGAGGATGCAAATCAAGGGAGGGATTGGGAACCACACAGGAAAAAAATAAAACAATCACCCAGGTACAAGCCTAACCACATTAATATATTTATTACTACAACTATGGCTGACAAAAAGCAATATGCAAGTTCCCAAAAGGAGAGTACAAACATAGGCAGCACAGAAATTAAACAAGGCAAATTGTTTATTAAGAAAAAAAAAAATTGCCTGCAGCATAGATACCAAGATAACTATGTAATTGGTTCCCAGCCCTACACAGCTCATCAAAAGCAGCGCAGCTTGGCAATAAGCACCAACACAAAACTACCGCTTCCCTCCTGTGCTTGGGGCAGCTTTTCCTGCAAGTGTCCCCTGTACCCGCGGCTGGCTCAGCCCTATGGGCACAACACGGCCAGATGGGTGAGAAGCTCGGTGAGCAGCGCCGCTTGTGCCCTTTCTCCCCCACAGGGAACTTGATTTACAGCCAATTTCTGAACTCCAGATATGAGAAATTGGAAATGCTGATACAGACATGGCTGCGGGGTTTTCGGCAGCGCAGCATGGTTTTAATATTGACCCAGCTGGCTGCTGGAGAATCATCTGCAAACAGTGGTGGAGATTAAGATCTGAAGCGTGGTAGTAACTTCATTTCAAAATCCTCCTCCAGAACGGGAAAACTCCCTAGGCAGTCCACCACACAAAGGAGAGCAAGCAGCAAAAAATATCCAAGTTCTGTGCAAAGAAGGAAAAGCGTGGGCATGAAAGGCTTGCGCTGATTTATTATTGACTCATCAGTAGCTACATACAAAACTAACCATAAAGGCAACAGCTGTAAAATATTTTTCATTTCAACAATCATTGCACGCCCTTCCTAAAAGATACAAAGGTTTTTCCACTGTAGCAAATGCCTGCACAAGCATAACAAAGAGGAAACAGATGTTGAGGAGTTAAAAAAAAAAAGACAGAAAAATAGAAAGGAAGAAAAAAAGTCAAATTAAATGGATTTGATTTTGGATCCTCTCCCTCACCTAAACATGAATAATGTAACATTTCAGTGTGTCAGTGCATCCAAACACAGAACCGCAACGCATCAACTCCAAACTGAACCATGAGGAAAAATAGATTAATGTTATTTAGAGACGTACAGAAAATGAAGAAAAATGTCTGGAATTGGTACTACTAAGTGCATCTTCATGCCTGAACACTGTACACCTACACTAAACTATTTATAGCAAATTTAAAGCTCTAGAACTACTTATTAATTTTCATACATCGTATCAGATTCAATTGCCTATTAAAAGGATTTTCCCTTTTCTTGGTAGTCAATTATTCATAGATCTCCTAGAAACATTCATAGAAGGCACAATTTATTTCAGAGAAGATTAGGAAATTGTCATTATGGAGAAATTTGAGCTTATTATTTAAGACAGAAATAGGACAGTAGATAATGAGACACAAACGGCCAACATCAGAATAATCATGGGAAAATCATTCTGGACATTCTCAATGAGTACAGTTGGTACTAGGTTGAAAGAAGCAACAACAAACACAGCAGCAACAAACCAACATTTTCAGCTAGAGAATGTATTTCAAGCAGAAATTCTTACATTAAAAATACACCTGTAGTCCATGAAACAAGTTTTCCTACATCTGATGTTTCCTTCAGCTGTGTTTCCACTTTGTGACTGACCACGCTACTTCCACTTAAACACACTGCGTTCTGAAATAGCCAAACAGACATCTGTACTACAAAAAGCATCATCACGTACAACAGACAAGACTTAATCAAAGAAGAGCATAAGGTACAGACAACTCAAAGGATATGTTTCTTTTGATTATACCTTGTACCAAAGCAGTGAAGAGAAAAAGCTTGTCTGTTTCAGGCTCTTACTTCCCTGGTGTTAAAACACTCAGTGGCTATGGGCTGCAGCACGTGCAGTTAGTTGATGTTTATCCCCTTCATGCTACACAGCTCTGATCACCAAAGGATCCTAACACAACACATACCGCCTCTCAAAATATGCAGGAGTTGCTCCACATTCACTCAACAGCTGCCGGTTCCTGGCATAGGGTAGAACAGTTCTGCAGAAATCCACAGCAATACATCACTCCAGCTCAAGGAAGCAGCAAAACTAATCCTCACTCTGACATGAGATGGGGAATTTGCCATGGAATGGGATCTGCAATGCTCTTCTACCAGGATGTGATCTGGGTTTCTGTGTCTTGGCAGAACACCGGTGCGTTGGGTGAAAGAGTACCTCATCTCCTGACTTTGGTCTCAAGTAGGGCAACTACAACTGCCCCATGGATTTTGGAAATGACTTGTAATGCTTCAGAATAAAGGGAAGATGCGATTGACATCCTAACAGAGTTAACATGCACTGCTATCATTCTCCAAAAACCTGGCTAACTGAAAATATCATTAAAAGATTCATAGTCTGGGCCCTGCAACAACCGAAGCAAGTTTTCTGAAGTTTGGATGGTTAAAAATTGATAGCAACGGAGAATATTTGAGACATTATTTCATTCTGAACCTGACAGAACTAAAATACCACATTGAATATAAACAAGGCTGAAACAGCTAGCTGCAGAATTGTCCGGAGCGTGGTCAACATCTTGCTCTCACCAGTGCTATTTGTTGCTGGCAAACCAGGACTAGTTTATCCCCTTTTCTGGAAAATGGAATTCATTGCTTCCACTTAAGTAAACTTCCCCTCATTCAATTTTCTTTTTGTAGGGAATATAGAAAAACAGGTTGGTTTTCAAAAATACCCACCAGGGGTACACTCTCTACCAGTTACACACCAAATGATTCTCAGTGCACTTCTTGGCAAGGAAGCAAATGAAGCACTGAATTTCCAAGGAAATGTTGATGAAGTGGGATGGGTGACTGTGGTTTTTGACAAAGCTTTAAGATAACTAATGACGTGTGAAAGCATTCTAGGAGATTTTTGTGTGAAGCATCTAAAAAACATCCACAGGACAATAAGAGAGTCTCTTCCCCAAACATTATTGCTTGAATTAAAACTGAACCCTGTAGCAAGGCATACACTGAAGCTTATGAAGGCCTATGGCCAAATGCACCCTATATAGGATCAGAATATGCAGAACTATGGCTAAAAAAATAAGTTTTCTCTGACTGAAGCACATTCCCTGTGAAAAACTTGCTAACAAACACTGTAAGAGCTACAAACAGATGGCTCTGTGGTAGAGTTAATGCAACACGGTAAGACACTTACATGCTTAACATCTTTGGAATGAAAGAAGGAAAAGCAATAGATAATTTCCTTGTACATCTACAATGCTGGCAACAAAGCAGATTTCCTTATCTTGTACTAGAAGACAACCACACAGCAATTTATGGTGTTATGGACTTGGTACTGTGGGCCAAACCTGCTCCTTATCCAAAGACACAGATGTGAGGCTTAATAACCGATCCTCAAAAGAAGCACAGCCTGAACTCCCTTCCTTCCCACTTTCTTCAGCTAGCAGCTATGTGCCCCAAGTCCCATCTTGGCAATACGGGCGCCTGAAACGCTTCAGTGGCCACCGTCTCTCTTTGAGAGGGGCCACAGGGTCTCCTTTGAATTGGGTTAGCTGTTAGAAAGAGGAAGATCCCCTTAAGTCTCATAAATAGAGGGAAAAGACAAAAGAAATAGAGCTTGAAAAATAGTAACTTTTTTCCTCAGGAGCCAGACTGAGGATGTCTTCTGCATGGGAAATCAAGGAACACAAGTTGGTGCTATTTGAGAATTAAGATATTTCTCTTCCTAATGGCCTTCTTTGGAGACACTACCAATAATATATGTTTTGCCTTCTTGTTTGCAGCAGTGCTGCTTGCTTACACAAGCAGGCAGCGTGCCAAGTCTCTGCACTGAGGAGAGCTGCAGAGCAAGCAAAGGGAAGCATCCTTCTTCAGAGATCAGTCTTCCCACCCAAGGTAGCTGCATTCCGAGCAGCCTGGCACCCACCTCCTTCCCACGGCCAAACCCAGACATTTCAGACATTTTTGCTTTTCACTTGTTCATCACCACTCTTGCAAACCATAAGGATTATTCTTCCCTTTACAATGGTAACAACCAGCCCCAAAGCCCTCCTTGCCTAACAGTGAAATTGTAGATTCATAAAGGTTGGAAAAGACCACTAAGATCATCTAGTCCAACCACCAACCCATCACCACCACATCCACAAACCATGTCCCTCAGTGCTTATACCCTTTTGTTGAACGTCCCCAGGAACAGTGACTCCACCACCTCCCTGGGCAGTCTGTTCCAAGACCTCACCACTCTTTTTAAAAAGAAATTTTTCCTAATATCCAATCCAAATTTCTCCTGGCACAACTTAAGGCCACCACCTCTCATCATATTGCTAGTAACCTGGGAAAAGTGACCAACCTTCATTTTGCTACAACCTCCTTTCAGGGAGTTGCAGAGAGCAATAGTTTCCCCTGAGCCTCCTCTTCTCCAGGCTAAAGAATCCCTCAGCTGCTTTTGTTGCCCCCAGAGGACTTGTGCTCCAGATCCCTCACCAGCTTTTGTTGCCCTTCTCTGGACACGCTCAACATCTTTCTTGTAGCAAGGGGCCCAAAACCGAACACAGTACTTGAGATGCAGCCTCACCAGAGCTGAGTGCAGAGGGACGATCACCTCCCTAGTCCTGCTGGCTACACTATTTCTGATACAAGCCAGGATGGTATTGGCCGTGGCACACTGCTGGCTCATGTTAAGCCCATGCCTTGGCTGCTGTTCTGTGGAAGAACTAATGTTTTTGCCATTTACTGTCACATCTACATGGAGATGAGCTCCATACAAACTTGCCTACTACCCTTTGCATCATTTTTTATAGCTATGGCTAAGTCATTTCCAGAACTTGAGAACACCTGGGTCTCCACTCCATCTACAACGCAGACAAATTCAGATGATACAGCTGCTTTCCACTGTTGGCTAACACCTGCTGAAATCATCAAGCACACTGAAGTAAGCTGATGGTGAGATGGTATGTCTTGACTGCATCCAATTCTGGGGCCCCCAACACAAGACGGACATGGAGCTGTTGGAGTGGGCCCAGAAGAGGGCCACAAAGATGATCAGAAGGCTGAAGAACCTCCCCTGTGAGGACAGGCTGAGAGAGCAGGGACT
Source organism: Pavo muticus (assembly GCA_016647715.1). Classification (NCBI taxonomy): domain Eukaryota; kingdom Metazoa; phylum Chordata; class Aves; order Galliformes; family Phasianidae; genus Pavo; species Pavo muticus. The sequence goes on along the minus strand of JACDJE010000067.1, from coordinate 1,194,020 downwards.
CTTCAGCCTGGAGAAGAGAAGGCTCCAAGGAGCCCTTTTAGCAGTCTTCCAGTACCAGAAGGGGCCGACAGGAAAGCTGGGGAGGGACTTTTTATAAGGGCATGTAGAGACAGGACAAGGAGAAATGGCTTTAAACTGGAAGAGGGTAGATTTAGACTAGGTATGAGCAAGAAATTCCTTACTGTGAGGGTGGTGAGATACTGGAACAAGCAGACCAGTGAAGTTGTGGATGCTCCCTCCCCAGAGGTGTTCAAGGCCAGGCTGGATGGGGCTTTGAGCAACCTGATATAGAGGGAGGTGTCCTTGCCTATAGCAGGAGGGTTGGACCTAGATGATCTTAAAGGTCCCTTCCAACCCAAACCATTCTATGATTCTATGACTGTGTGATTTCACTCAAGCATAGGCAAAAGATTTTTTTTTTTTTTTTACATCAAAGAACTGTTAAAAAAGAAGAAATGGGAATAACATCTATGTCTGATGCTACTTGTTTTTTTATTCATAGAAATTAAAAAACAACAACAACAAAAAAACCCCATAAATTTAATATCTGTTCCTCCTGAATCACTGTTTCTCCTTTTTCCACTGGGAACACACCTCCCTGAACAGATATAAACTGATCTTTCTCATTCCTGTACTCCTGACTTAGGAATTATGCCAGTCTACCTGCAAAGCAACACCTAAGCACAGAGTCTTCCCTGATATAAGCGCTGTCACGCATCACAGGAATGAGGTAGGAAACAAAGATAAATTTAGAAAGTCAAATGTGTTACAAGAAGTTTTTGTTGTTGCCCTTCCCCCTCTCACCATACTGGAGGAGCCCAGGCATTCCAAAGACGAGTTAAGAGATGTTCCTTCTCACATGATGAGCAGTTTCTGAAACACCTCAGGTCTAATCTGCTGACAAGTGCATTGCAGAAGTATCAGATAGTAAACAGAAATCTTGCTTATTTTTGACATACACACCCAGCTATTTAGTTTTTAATCTCCAATGCACTGTGATATATGGGACTAGCCTTCCTTCCTAGAAAACCAGTTAGAGCATGTTGTTTTTCATCTCGGTATGATGTTTACTCAATTTTAAAATCAGGCTACCAGCAAAAGTAAGACCTGCTGGGGTGGGAGATGGTCTAGGGAATGAGGAGCCCCTTCACTCCAAATCACATTTCTGTGCGCTTCTGTAGCCAGATTTAAATTACATCTGAACTTCTTAACCAAATCCTTTTAATTTTAATAATATATGATCTGCTGTGAAAGCTTTGAAGAAAGACAGATGCTGAAGTCGCAGCAGTCCTTGACTAATGCTCTGAAACAGGAGTTTGCAGCAAGTCTTCCTAATTTTTGACAACTCCACTTTTCCACAAATGTGCAAAGAATTAATTTATTTCAGTTTGTTTAAAGCAACCTACTACTACAGGCTTTGAACCTGATGCTGAAAATGACTTGAGGGGAAGTTTCAGGACACCAAAGGCTTACTCATCTCTTCCCTCCTGTATACACTATGTTATCTACTGTAATAACTAAAACCTTGAAGGACATGGTGACCAGAAACAAAAAGCCACAACGCTCCCTTTGTTTAAAGAGATTGGGTAGCTGTAAAGAACAGAAACACATTTTGATAAATTTCCATCTCACTTAAGCAGAAGAGCTTGTGAACAAGCTTTTATTTTACTAATAATTAGTCTTAAAATGCTGTTTGTGCTTTTCAACTCAATTTTCCATCCAAATGCAGCTTGGCACAAGCCACAAGAAAAAAAACACGGCTATTAATCAGGATCTGAGCAAGTGTGAGCTGAGCTCTACAACTGCCTCAGTAAGACGTGTACAGAGAGATACAGTATGCACCCACCCAGTTTTCCAGGAACGGAGCCAAATGAATGTGAAAACTATACTTAATTACAAGTCATCATATTTGAATTACTACCAGTGATCACTTCCCTTTGGAAAAGCACCTTAAATAATTTAGCTCTTATTTTAAGCTAGAGTTTCAGCCTGAAGGCAAGAATATAAAATCTACGGCCAACTCTTGGTGTTTCCCACACCAAATATTCTATTTTAAGATATGATGTGAAATCGGGATTTGGACTCAGCAGCTGGATCCAGCTTTTGCAATTACTGGCAAAATCACTGCAATTTTGTGGATTACATTAAGCAGCATACGACCCTGCTGCAGACCCTGACCTGAATGAATGGGGCTGTTACTGCCAGTACACGTTGAGTGGTTTAGGAACAAACATTTGTAACGTGACCCTGAACACACAGATGTTCCCGTACCCCAACATGCACTTTGCATGTACTTCCCTGCTTATAAAGCAGAAATTTCTAAAAACACTGAATTATGATTCTTTTACACTGATTGTGGTTGAGGACCAGAGTGTCCTTACCCTAAACCTTACAGGGGCAAACCAAAAAACAAACAAAAACTGAAAACCGCATTTACTGCATCATAAAACCATAACCTCTGTATTCTAGCACACTGTAACAATATTTTACTGATGGCATTTTTGTTGAGACAGAACTGTGCAGTTATCAGGCGGTAGGATGAGGCCAGACCATTGCTATTACTTCCCAATTTTTCTAAGACTAGAATATTTTGCAATAACAATATCAGATGCTCCTTTCGAAAACACTTTTCTTGGGGGAAATAAAAAAGAAGGCAGCAGAAGTGGCTTTGATTTGAAAAGCTCTTCCTCAATTACGATGTACTGAAGAGCACTCTTTACATATTGCTTTGACATTAGATTTTTGATATTGTTTTGATAGTAGATTTTTGATGTACAGAAAACTCTCTATGAAGCTCTTAACCTTGATACATTTTTTTTAAAAAGCCTCTTAAATCTCAGAAGCAAAAATTGACAGCAAACAACTAGAAGGAAAGGAAAAAAAAAAATCACCCAAGCCAATAGGAAATGAATTTACAGAGCAAATAATAGTTTGGTCTGGGAGATTAGACAAGTGGATCTAAACCCACTTAATTAAATTTAAATTCACTTTTATGTGTGTTCACTACAGTTCCGTTCTTTAAATATATCCCTTTGTAGGTTCATTCCATTTCCCAGAACAGCCTTATTGCCAGGCATGTAAATTCAACTGGGTTTGAATGATCACAAGGCATTCTTCTCATCCAAGGGCTTAAGGGACATCCAAAGCACTCTAAGCAAGGAAACACATATCCTAGCAGCTTCTTTCCAGCCTTCTTCAAAGAAGAGAACTAATATGTTTACATTCAAATGGGTTTTTATTTTGACCTTTGAATGAATGACATTTTCAGACAAATGAATACACTGGATGTGCATCAGTAAAAACCTGAAACTCCAGAGATTTCTAAATACCATCCAGCTTCCCTTCCAGAAGGAGCCATATCCCAGAAGTGTCACTAGACATCTTAAGAAAAGCAATGCATGCGTAAGGATTTCCTTGGTCTGCTAGTCTGTGTGTTAAATGTACCTAAAAACTCTCGCTCCAACTGCAAATACATCTTGGTTTCAATCAACAAACCAGAAAAGCAGTAGCCCAAAGACCCCTAGGGCTCCTTGGTCTGGATTTCTCCAGCACTAACTGATATAACATCTTTGTGCACACATGAAGTCCATCGCTCTGTTTTGATTGTTTCTACTCCAGATAACTTCAAAGAACTAAAGCAAGTTCAAGAAATCCTACAAAATACAAAGACTTTTGGTCTACAGACATGGCTGTATAATCAGTATGAGAAAAGAAGTCTCCACTGGGGATACTGCTCTACCAACAGCGATCTTCACCTCAAAAACTGCTTTATCAAACAGCATTAAAAAAATAACAAGAAAACTTTTCCTCACAAGAAGATTCCTAGTCCCTTTGGAGGAAGGCAGAAAGAAGCTGCAGCTTTGCTTACATGCATACCAACACCTACTGCACCCAAGGCAGCCTAATATAGGCTTTGTGTGAGGCAGATGAGAAGCCAGTGACAACCTACAAGCATATAGCTCGTTGCTCTGGCATGGTACCTCAGAGACATGGTGTAGATGAGGGCTTGTCTAGACATCTCTCTGACACCTACACTGTACTTGAGGGGGGCCCCAAGACAGGACTGAGTTCCATGACCTGGTGGGACACTTCCACCTTCTCTATTTCAGCTCCTCTTTTCAAGAGTGGGGAAAAGAGGGCTCTGCTCTCTTTGAGGCAAGTTACATATTAAGTATAAAGCACCTAACTGAGTGACCCTCACTCCCTCTCAGGAAGATGCTAGGCAACAACATGGGTCCCAAGAAGCAATGGTCTTCACTCAGAGAGTGGAGACACCCTGTCAACAACTGTCCTGCTACCCTGCCTGAGCAATCATGCCATGCTGAGATGCATTTTTATCACCAGGCACCAACCACTCCCTGGCCAGAAGGTTACCTGCACCTGCATTGGTGACCAAATCTCAGTCAGATCTTGAGAGATTCAAGCGCCACAAGCCCTGCCCAGCATAGGTTTCAGTAAAGCCTCCTGTCAACAAAGTCAGAACAACCAGTTTCAGAGCTTACCATCTATTTATTTAACCTAAAAGGAGAGGGCATTTCCTTTTATTTTTGAGCTACGCTACTTTACCTTTTATTCAGCTGCTTCAGGAACTGGAAATATTTTACACTGCACCCATTTGTCCAGGAACCTTCAGGACACGTAAGCATTTCCTACGCCTGTCAGCCATATAATGAGACTCAATGAGACTTCAGAATTAAAGTTTAGTTGGCAGAGTCATTAGGTCAGTCATTACTACTTCTGCACACAGGCTTGCACAGGGTTTTAAGTGAAACCTCTGTGGCCACCTACACAGGAGGAGGGCGTGGGCTGAGGTCTTGTTTACAGAAGCACTTGACACTATAAACGTGTGGAAACTTGGCAATGGCTAACAAAGCTTAAATGCCCTATGAGCTTTTACCTATTTCACTACCTACTCCAAAACTTTTTTAAGAGCCTCCTCCTGCCTTCCAGATGAAGCTCAGCACCTTTTGAAGGCACTGAATGCTGAGCATTTTAACGCAGCTGGGACAACACACAGCAGCTGCCACGTGCCTGGCTCGCAGGCCTGCCAACCTCAGTTCTAGGCACTCTTCCTCTTCAGCTTTCCAAGTGTTAAGTCTAGTAACACCTGCTTTCAAAGAGAGGGCCAGAGTAATAGTGAGGAGCTGCATACCAAGCTTGTGGTCTTCACGTCAAAATGAGGGCCTTGCAAACAAATGAGATCAAACTCAGACAGCTCCTCAGAAAGGGAGCCATGGCTCGGCCATGGCGCAGAGGGTAGGCTGAAACTGGTCAATGGCTCAAAAGGGATTGGGGCAAGGAAAAGGGAGAAAGAACAGGTAAGAGGAAGAGGATACACAATGACCGAATGAGCTAAATTAGTTGATGTTTGTAGGCAAACAGGCTTAGAAAAAAGTCAGTTAATGGAATGACAGGTATGTAGGCTCAGGGATGCAGGACATTCAAGGCAGGGATAGGAAATGTGGAGTGTTCTTTCCAGCTGTGACCCATGCCAGAGCCACCTGGCAATACTTGGGACTGCTTCCTCACAAGACCAGTATTTCCCTGACATAGCCACAAGTGACAAACTATGAACTACTTTTGAACTACAAAGCCAGGGAAAGGACACTCCTTAAAAAAGTACTAATTGCTTTCATGGCAGCTATCGCACTTTCAAAACTAAGTACTCTGGCCTTCTTGGCATGCCAAAGAGACCTGCAAGAGTTTTTTAAGTGGTCTGATTCCCCCCCCCTTCCCCACACAACATGCTGATTTACACAGTCACCAATTTGAATAAGCCACAACACCTGGCTAAAACAACCACACCCAAAAAGTTCAGTTCAGATCTGCACTCTCAAAATCAGTTAAAGAACCACTAAAATATCCATAACTTAGCCTTGGTGCAGCAAGGGCAGACCTTCTCCTGTGATGTCCACTCAGTCCAAACAATTACCATAAGCTGCTGATAACTTGTCCCTTGCACTCTCAAGTAAAAGACTTGCTTTCTTACTATGAGACTAGCTCTTACGAGTATAAATCAGTTAAAATATGAAATATATAGAAAGCAGCAATAACCCAAGAAGAAAAGTTTTCTTCTTTCACACCAACTTGGCTTGATATTCCAGAAAAAATCTGCAGTTAGTATGCACAATATGATTTTTAATTTGTTGATGAAAAACTGAGCATCAGCCAGCAGTGCGCTTGCAGCCCAGAAGGCTAATGGTATCCTCAGTTCCATCAGAAGAGGGGTGGCCAGCAGAGAGAGGGACATGGTTGTCCCCCTCTACTCTGCCTTCATGAGGCCCCAGCTGGAGTACTACGTACAAGTCTGGGCCCCCCAAAACAGGAAAGATATGAACCTTCTGAAGAGGGTCCAGAGAAGGGCCATGAAGATCATCAGAGGGCTGGAGCACCTCTCCTATTAAGATACACTGAAGGAACCAGGCTTGTTCAGTCTGGAAAAGAGGAAATGGTTTTAAAATAAAGGAGAGGAAATTTAAATTAGATGTCAGGGGGAAGTTTTTTTACTGAGAGAGTGGTGAGGTGCTGGAACAGGCTGCCCAGAGAGGCTGTGGATGCCCCATCCCTGGAGGTGCTTATGGCCAGGCTGGATGGAGCCCTGGACAATCTGATCTAGTACTTGTATCTAGCGGCTGGCAACTCTGCCGTGACAGTGGGGTTGGAACTTGATGATCCTTGAGGTCCTTTCCAATCCAAGCCATTCTTCGATTCTCTGATATAACAAGCACTATGGAAAACAGAGACTGTGTTGGCAGCATAGAGCATGAAATGACACAGGCAATTTGTCTGCCAACAGCAAAGATTGTTTGGATTAAATAAAAATAATTGTTAAATGTTTGCCTGTGCCAAGAAAGCCTGACCCTGGCTTTTGAGAAAAGTCTATTAATTTGTTCAACAAATTAAAGTTTCAATTATGCATTACTTAGTGCCTGGAAGAAAAAAAACAACAAAACACACCACTTCATACGTACTCCGTGTAAACTGCTGAAGCTATACAACCATACTGCTTGACACTATTAGCACTGTGCTAAGATTCTCTCCCCCCCCCCCACTTCTGACCAATTCATTCAGTACAGTCACAATCAGTTCAGTGTTGTGCAGGGCAGAATGAAAGCTAACCAAGTTATTCTCCCCATTCTTGCTGAAGGCTTGGCACTGCACATAAACTGGGAAACAATTTCAATTCAGCATTTCAGAAGCTTAAAGTAAACATGTTAAACTAACACCCTAAAGTAGCTTTATTTTTAACAACAACAGTTTTGTGCTACAAATCCCAGAAAAGTAAGGAGAACGTATGGCATACAGCAAATCCATCCTGATACCTGCATTTCTGCATCAATCCTGCCAGTACCAGTCCTTCTATTTATATAAATGGCTATAAGCATTCATCTCAAAGAAATGACAGCACTGCCTTACATAAATAATACACCTTTCAGAACCCAACCAGGCAATCAAAATTGAAAACAAAAATTAAAGAAAAAACCAACAGTGAACTAACGCTCTTTGTCATGTTGGCAGCTAATCAAGCCGTCTTCCTTATGCTCCCCTCCCCCTTACTGTCAATCATCTGATTTCATTTCAGCTGCTTTTACTTCACATGTTACAATATGCGACCTCTCTGCTCACAAATACATGATGATTACTAATAAAAGACATATTGGAAATCAACTTAAAGAAAACGGGCTCAGGACAAAGTAGCTTGTGTAATTCCATGTAAGATGCCAGTTTTCTCACAATGCCAACTACACAGTAGTAAACACAGAGACAAATATATCCTAGCTACAAGCAAAGACCCTGCAAAACCCCTGTGCAGAGGCTTTTGTGTCTTTTTTGTTGTGTTATTTTTTGTTTTTAAGCTTTTTTTCCTCTTCTCATTTGCTGTGTCACGGACATGAAGATCACTGCTGACACCTCTCAGTTGGATCATATTCAACCTATACATAGAAGTATTTCCAGCAGGCATGGAGACTCACCCCAAGCATGATGCAATCGCAGTTTTTGTGCACCTCAGCTCTATCTGAAGTAATCAGCCAATTTGCATTCATTTAGTTTGGATGACTCGCATACTTGCCAAAGCATACAAGCTGCTGGGAGCAAGGAAGTTCATTAACTACTTCAATTTGAACCACTGCTCTCAGGCTAGCATGTGAACTGTAGCATCGTAACAACTGTACATTTTAAAGTGACAAGAAAAGAAATGCTAATTGTTACCACAGTGGACCTGCTAGCTTCTAACTTGCACTGAAGGAAGAAAGTTTTTCTTCTTCCTAAATGGGTGTCTAAGATTAGAACGTGGTTTAAGGAAAGGCTTAATGACTGAGAGGACACACTCCTCCTTCAGAAGCACTTTCCAGTTTTAACAAAGGGAGAGTGGAACAACCCCAAAGAGCAGGGAGAAATGAAGCAGAACTGTGACAATTTGGTCATATTGTATTGATAGGTCACACCTATCAATAGATCTCAGCTTTCAAAAACTCTGAGCAATGCTACAATCAAGAACATTGTCATCTTACAGCAAAAAGAGGATGTAAACAATTTAAACCTTTACAGAAAGCACAGCTCTTCGGAACAATTTTGATACAGCCTTACACCAAGGGCTCTGACCCTGCTGGAAGCAGTTGCTAATGTTGAAGAATTTTTTTTTCATCTGTTCCTTTGGGCCGCATGAATAGTTATGGACCCCTGTGCAGAGCTAAAAGGGACATAAAATTAGAGCCTTGCCAAATTAGCTGTAACACTAAGTAAGAGCAAGAAAGCTAAAACGTATCAGACAAGGAAGTGCCTGAACTCAGCAGAGGGTGAAGAGCTAAATGGAGAGTCTTACAATTCAAAAGAATGCAAGCAATGAGCCAGGCTAGATTTGTCCCAGGACATGAGAACATTTAAAGACGCAAAGGGACCAGAAAGATGTGTAAATGACATAAACAGAAAATCATCCAGCCAAAAACCGAGCATTCCACAGCTGCAGCAACAGAAAATGACATGAACGACTCAGTTCTTCAGACACACAGGACTAAATTTTCCCCAGGCGGAGGTGGCAGGGATGACCTTACCCCTAATCATATCAGCGAAAGACAGATCTGCTTACTTTCCCAATCTCACATGAGATCTCTGCAGTATCTCCCAGGCTATCTGTAATAATGAGAAAGATCTATGGTTTCCACTGCAGATCCTGTGTGATAATCTTCTCTTTGCAGAAAGCCATTTCAATTTTATTTGCACACCTAACTATGTATCTCTGTTCTCCCTCCTCTCCTGGTACAGTTTGAAACGCAGGCAGTCTCGCAGAGTGAAAACAAAGATACTGCCAAGAAGCACAACTGAATATAAATGGATTCACCAAACATGAAGGAAACCTAAGATACTACCAGAACCTGAACATTCCAGATAAAAGTTGCTGAATCAGCACATTTGGAAGTTGTCTGTATACCCTTCTTTCCCTGTTACTGCTTTGGATAGCTTTGCACTACGTGAAGTACCGGCATCAGGATTGCACAGAACAGCTTCTCAGGAAGACGCTTTTCTAAGCCTCCCCAGTCCTCCTGAGTGTATCTCATAGAGATGCCTGGCCAAACTTTTTAACTCAAGGCTGAAATTGATTTTGATTCTTCAACAAAATGTTCTCCCTCATCTTCTTTTTAGCTGATGTTCACGTTTTCTTTATTTAAAAACAGATCAAGCAGCTTCTAAATTTAGAGTTTTTGCTCAACTCATCTTCCAAAAATATTGATGTACCTTTTTTTAATTCATGCCTCCATCAAATTTGGAAAATAATTAGCAGTGTCTCCTTTGTTGTGGCTGTCTGGGAGCTATATATATACATGCAGAATGGCAGAAGTTCCTAGGTCATTTCTTGTTCATTTCACTTCTGGCTCTACAAATCTTCACCCACACAAAGACTATTATTAATTAATATACGAGAGAGAGAGAGAAAGAAAAGGGGGAGAGTTGGAAACAAGCACATAAAAGCATCTTCATTCCCAAAATGCTCAACTCCTTTTCCAAGCTAACCAACTTCAAGCACATTAAGTACCATCCGGAATGCAAACTACTTCTAACCGTGCCCTAGCACCTTCTGTAATCAAATCCCACTGTCGTAACACCTGAGCTTGCCATCAAGACTACGGCAAGATCTTGTTCATGAAGAGAAGGATTTTGCCTGAAGCACTACTAGTGACAAACAGAGAAAATAGATTACACCAGCATTGAAAATTCTGCACAACATGGTTCTACAATCCAGGATTTTCACAACAGTATTAAGAATGACCAAACAAAAGAAGAAAGAAACCTCTTCATCACTCACCTAATCTAAAGCACTCATCTTCGCTCTGAAATGCAGAGAGGATGCGTGCAAGTGATCATGCCCTAGCAAGAGAAGTAAGACTCTCACCTCCTGTAAAACACTCAACAATCAGACTGCTAATCCTCAGTGAGATAATTAAATAGAGTCTGAACTAAAGAAGGAAGACACCAGCTTTTGAAATGCTGATGGAGACAGATTCAAGCATAAAAACACTCAACAATTGAGAATAGAGATGATGCAGGAAGGGGACACAAGAGGATGACATCTCAAAAACTTGAGTTGTAAGTGTTTGCAAGACAAACAGCGAGGAGAAAAACCCACGAGAAAGACTTGGGAAATTACAAGGTAACAGGAGCAAAAAGCTTCCAGTTCACATTGCTTGTTCACAAGATTTACAGCACTCTTTATCAACTGGCCCTGCTGTAACCTATTGTTAATACACACTAAGCCCTATTGTATTTAAGCTACCAAAAAACAAGTACAACTATGATGAATACCTGGCATTGCCCTTGTGCTGCTATCTGCTCTGGCAGCACTACGCTAATTGAGATCTTCTGCCTTTTCCCTAAGATCATTACCTGTCCTTTAGCTTGGTACAGCCTGCAGTGTGTTGTGCAGTTTACGTTTCTGCATACTCTTCTTTTAGTATCCCAATGAATAATTTAGTTCAGATGATAAATCTTTTTGTGCACTTCAGGCACCCTCCCCTCAAGACTATCAATGCAGTCCCAAAGTATTGAACTGATGGCACTTAAGCGGGTGTATCGACTGCTCCTCTGCCTGCATTTGGCCTGTTTCATAAGAAATATAGTTCAGAACACAGGTCAACCAGCACGAACTATTTGTCCTGTAATGCACAGGAGAGATTTTACCAAAATCCATACAGCGAGAACAGAGGGGTACTCCAAGGGTGCTTCCTTGTTGGTGTTTCTCTAGAAGAAAAAAAGGTGGGAGACACTTGGTATAAACACCCTTTCCTCCTCCAGTTCTGAGGGAAACACAGATGTCTCCCTCTATTGAACAGTGGAGCATCTCATCAGGATTGACTCTGTCCTCTCTGTTATTCAAAAAATCCCTTTCTTGCTTTGTTCATAGGCAGGACCAGGAGAAAGCTCTGCACCATGGCTATCCTAACGTCATTCACGCACAGCATGCGTATTGCCTGCAACACAGAAACTGTGCCATGTTTCCAAATATCATCACAGGTTGTTTACAGAGACAAGCCAACTAAAGATATTTTTACCCTCATCTCCCAAGGCTGATTTATAATTAGTACACCCTTTGAACAAGATACACTTGCAGCATAGCATCAACGGGCTTACTCAGAAGAGGGCTCCATGCAGTGCCTGTGGCCTTCCCAGGATAGCTTTTCTTAATGACTTTTGGTATAACAGAGCAATGGGCCACCCTAATGCAGACATGGGAGGGCTGCTGGACACAGTGCAGACTGGGAGTTGTGAGTGAAGGAAAGCACCTTGTGGGTGGAACTCCCCGAGGAAGCAGTATTCCTTCTCCAAGCAGATGCTGCTCCCTGCAACCTCTGGATGACTGACCTGTCAAAAGTTTCTTCCCTTCTACAGATATCTTAAGATCCGTTCTGCTGCTGTCTGGACACACAGCAGCTGCTTTGAAGAAACACCTACACAGCAGCGACCACCAGCATGTTTTGCACTGGCTGGCATTGCAGCATCCCTCCCATTCGCCTGAAGCCTCCCTGCAGCTCTGTACTTAGCTCACAGGAGTGTGGGCCACACAGCTCAGGTCTGAAGTGCTACGAAGTGCCTGGAGCCTCCAATATAGATTGCTGTTGTAGTGTTTCTCACAACACACAAATACCACACTCTGTCTGCAACAAAGGCTTCCTTGTGCAGAAGCACAGCCTGAGATCACAAGGGCATGTAGCAAGGGGGTAGGAAAGCAGAGAAACTGAGCCAGAAGAGGAAGAGCAATAGGAAATCTGAATCCAGCTGCCTCCTCCTCCTCCCCTTCTCCTCATTATAGTGAAATACTAGGTGACTCAAACTTTACAGCATTCCACTCACTTTGTGTTTACGAAAAGGAGAAGAGAGCAAGGGAACCCCCCTAGGGTCCCACTGCCCCCCAGGTGTTGGGCTGCTGCTCCTGTGGTGGCCTCCAGGCAACCAGCACTTGAAAGGCAGCAGCTAGAGGGCAAGGGAAGCCTAAGTCAGATAACACTTCAGGTCTCATTCCTGGGACAAAGCAATTATAAAGCCTCCATTTGCCCAGCTCCATCAATTGCCAGGTCAGGTAGTTTCACCCAGCACAGGCAGTTTCACCCAGCAATTTGCCTGCCCAAATAAAACCACACAGAAGTCAGCACCAAAGCAAAAACAGGGAGTGAAGCCCATAAATTGCAGTGACATCCACCCTGAATTCTTATCTTCTTAAAAAAGAAGGTCTGTGGGTTTAAATGCAAGCAGAAATATTTATGACAATCTAAGCAACCCTCCTAAACATAATTAGCAGTCTCGTTTCGTTCAGCCATGAGGTCACAAAGACTCCCTTCCTATTCTGCCAATTTTCACTATATTAAAAAAATGGCACCAGAAACCTCATAGATGAAGCCCATACTAAATTAACTTGGCTTCCTGTCTTCCTTTGGCTCAAATAAGCAAAGCCATTACCTCAGGAGAAACAACACTCGTTACCTGCACCAATGAGACTCCAGGACATTTCAACACAACGGAAAGCCTCATCAAAACAGCCACTGCGGCGAGCTAAGAAACAAACACCATCCACTGAGATCTGCTTCATTCGATGTGCCCCTGCTGCTCCTGACAAAATGCTGTCCCCCTTCCACAACTTTCTCTGCCGTTTCTCAGCCTGCTGAGGCTCCTCCTCCTATCATAGCTTTGTCCTTCCACCGGGAAAAAGCTCCTTTTGCTCTGTTCTGCTGGCAGTTAACCAAAAAGTAGCAAGATCACTTCCTACAGCAGGTACTGCTTTTACAATGCACCGCTGATCTTTGCAGCATTTCTCACACTTTCAAGGGAGGCAAAACATTAGGTGAATATATGCAAGCAACAGCACTTTCTAGCTCCCATACACTGAGCAGCAAACAATTCTGGGCTATAAATTAAAGGCTTCTAAAGTCCTGAATTGGCCTTCGGTGCCTAAAAACTAATAGTTGCTTTGCCTCAGCCATCCTGACTGCAGCTACTTCAGCAAAGAGAAATAATCCCATGGAAAAGGCTGGCCAGTTTCCAAGGTAAATAAATAGTGATAAACTGAGAACAGCTGAAATCATAATTACAGACAACAGTCGGTTTGGTGCTGCATATGGAGTAGCCAGGGAGAATGGATAAACTGATCCTCTCAAGAAGCGGAAGAAAGCAAGAGAGGCAGCTTATGACCTCTAGAACAGCGTGGCTACAGGTCAGTGGCGTAAGGAAAAAAGCATGCAACTCAGGACATATTTCTTGTGAATATGTGCGTGTCAGAGCCCTGCACACAGACCTGGCTCCTGGTGAGAAGTGTGGTCTAATGCTGGCACTAAGCTGTGCTCCTCCGTTCCAGGAAGGAAGAATACTCAAGTATGTGCACTCCAACTCTCAGTTCTTCACGTCAACACCACAAACTGCAGGACACCAGGAAATCGTTTTGTTTTTGTACAGCTATCCCTTAAAAGAAGTTACTTTTTGAACACAAAATTGGTAATTAATTTGTTTCTACAGTAAAATGCATAGAGCTTTACAACAAACAGGCAGTATTTCTGACGACTCGAAGCATCGCTGCTATAGCAGCATTCCAAACTAAGCTGTAGACCTCAGCAATCCTAGAAACGTGTGTGCTCCAACATCTGAAATGAAGCGCTGTGCATTCCTGTGATCACAGTGGGAAGTGCATACTTTGCTCTGATGGCGCACCACTGCCTGTTGGATGTCCTGCTGAAAACTGACAAATGACTAAAATAGCACCAAACTGAAAAACAATACTGTTTTTTCTACCAGCCATCAATACTAACCAGTACTCATCATGCGCTCAGTTACTAACAGCACTGCAGGGAATCGAGGAGCACAGGCTTGGTTTTAACCAATTTTCCCCGTTGATTGAGAAACAAACGCTGTCCCATCAGTGATGCCAGGCACTGACTGTACAACTGAGCTGCTCCAGGCAACCCATACAATCTCGTTTGGGAACTGGGCAGCATCCCAACCAGATTAAAAGCAGTTAGATGAGGCAGAATGATATTACCCTGGTCTTTTGCCTCTGGAAACCAGGGTTAAAACACAGGATCAGCCACAAAGGCCACTGTGTGGCCTTAGCTGCACGGACTGCTAAAAAAAAGGTTAAAAAGACAAAAAAACAGCACTGAGGAAGTCTCCACTTAATGTCACTGACTGCACTGCAGACACCTTCAGAATTTATGCTCTGCATATTTTTGAACACAATAAAGCAGGGAGGGGACCAATTCAAAGGGCTTACATTGGCCATCAGCACTCAATGCACTAGCTGGAAACACATCTTGTCAGAGATAGGGCTCTCCACTTCTCTGTCCACCTCTTCCCACTCCTTGGGCTTTAGAAACTAAACCAGAACCGCATTATTACTCCTTTCATCTCAAAAAGCTTCCTTGTCCTTCCTCTCCCCAACATACCTTTGCCAGTCCCGCTTTCATGCCATGTGGGTATCAACCAGACTTAATGAGAAGCGGAAGGGTGGGCAGGACAAAGCCCAGCACACTGTGTCACTATCGTGAAGCCAGTCACAGAGCTGTGACTCTCCCACCTGAAGAAAAGTGGCAGGAGCTGCTCAGCTCAGAGAACACTGCTAGGAAACTTAAGGGGATCTCAGGAAGAAAATTGGTACTGGCACAGGGAGCAAGTATAGAGTCCTCCTGCTTCACACCACTCATGTTGAAACAGAAGTGTTCCATCCCTTGAATCATTTTTGTGGCCCTCCTCTGGACGGGCTCCGAGAGGTCCACATCTCCCCTGTACTGAGGTCTCCACATCTGGATACAGTGCTCCAGGTGAGGCCTCACCAGCTCAGAGTAGAGGGGCAGGAGCACCTTCCTCAACCTGCTGGCCATGCTCCTCTTGATGCAGCCCAGGATACAGTTGGCTTTCTGGGTTGCAAGGACACATTTCTGGCTCATGTCTAGCTTGCCATCCATCAGTACATTTTGGCAAGGCTGTGCTCCATTCTTTCATCCCTCAGCTTGTACTGATAGCAGGGGTTGCAACAACCCAGGTGGAGACCTTGCATTTGGAATTGTTGGACCTTGTAAGGTTCTCCTGGGCTCACTGCTTGAGCCTGTCTAGGTCTCTCTGGATGGCATCCTGTCCCTTGGGTGTGTGAACCACACCACATAGTTCGATGTCATCTGCAAACGTGCTGAGAGTACACCTGATCCCACTGTTGATGTCACTGATGAAGATATTAAAGAGCATCAGTCCCAGCACTGACCCCTGAGGGATACCACTTGTCACTGATATAGATTGGTAAGCGCTCCAACAGGCTTGCATTTTCATTCGCAGGTTTACTTCAGTTCCCACTCCTGCAGGCAGCATCACAGTCATTCACTTTCATTAACTCTCCTTTGAAATAATGAAGTGAATTAGAAAATATAAGTAATAGGCACCCTGTGCACAGCAGTAGCAGCTTCCTCCCTTTCTTCACCTTCTCTCCTCACACTCCCTGTCTGTTTGCTTCACTCATCAACAAACCAACAGAGAGACTGTGAAGACTAAGAACTCTTAAATACATGTACTTTTCCTTTAAACTAATCAAGATGACAAATACTGGGAGATTACAGATAAGACCGGTCAGACTTTAAGCAGACACTCCTCAGCACCACTGCCTTTTAGAAGTCAGGTTAGTCACCAATAAATCCCAAATTCAGATATTCAGAATACAAACAGGCATTTCTGCTCTCAGATCATCTAGTTCTGAGAGGAAAAGCAGAGCGCATTTGTTTGAATGAGAAATAGTTGCTATTAACTGACAGGAATTAGGTTTCACTTCAGCGCATTTGACCCAACTGAATTCCAAACCATCCGTTCATAAACATGGGATGCAAGGAGGCACAAATAAAGTCTTCCAGCCTTTGCTGCAAGTCACTGAGCTGAGGCAACTCCAGCAGCAGTACTTGGTTAAATCCAAAAGTTGGTACGGATGCTGAAACCTCAGCAATTTCTCAACAGATTAATTTACTGTATTGTCTCTTGAGAGGAGAAGTTTCAAGCCTCTGACACGTATATCGAAGTACACAGCTAGCTTTAAACAGGAGATGACAAACAATTGCTAAGTTGGCTGTCCTCCAGTTAATCAGCTTGCTTTGACTCAGATTCATCTGCGAACCGCTGTTGAAAACCAATTGCTTGTTTAATGGGGCAGAAAGATGAAATCAATTTCAATATGCACATCTAAAGTATCCCTCTTATGTAAAAGGGCTGCCTGAGGGAGTAGGGGACACTCTTCCTTCTGGTTGCGCCAGCTCCGCTCGCAACTTGCTATCCCTACAAGTGCAGAATTATAAATGTACATGATCTTTTTGGTGTACAGCATCCTCGACACTTCGAACTTGTCCCTGGCCTTCAGGGAGATGACAGCCTTACACCCAAGTGAGATCAGTTCACACTGACTCATCAGGTGTTTCATTAAGAAGCTGTGCCAGCAACGAAACCAAACCCAGGAAGTACTGAGAATGCCAGCTGCTCTGCTACCAGCACCCACAGTGCCCTACAGAGGGGGGGCGATGAGTGGAGGAACAGATCACACTGTTGTGTCCAGAGAATCCAGCTGAAGCTTATAATAGATGTAAGCCATTAAGTGCCGCTGCCAGGAAATCACCACCAGTAGTGAGGCAGACAGGCATGGCATTACATGACTTTGCTCAGGTGAAGAGCGTTTCCACTGGACCAAAAGTGGATGCAGTGCCATCAGCAAATCCATCGTGACACATGAATGTGTGACTTGCTCCTTCTCCCTGCCCTATGGAGAGTCACAGTGGCTCAACATTCCCTAAAATACTTAGAAAAAATGGGGAAGGGGAGCCTAGAAGAGAGAGGAAAGAGTGGCAGCAAAGTTCAGGGCAGTGCAGGTAGGGAGGATGGCACAGGATCACACGTATATACAAAAAAGCACTCTTCTCCTGCGTTACACAGAACGTGAGCATTGCCAACAGAGCCAAGCATACTAGCACTAAGGAGCCAGTTTTGTCTGCCTGTAGATCTAGCACCTGATCTGAGACCATTTTACCATCAAATGTAACTAAATTCACAATTTGTATCCGCCAACCTTTCATTACGCACTTTAAAGACATTATCCTTAGACGATAAAGTACATAGAAAGGTGAAATGATTCCACGCTACACAAAAAATAACACAAAAGAAACAGAATAAAAATCATTAAGAGCGGTACTTGGGAATATATTCCCCCAGAACGGAGTTCCAGCAGAGCCCAGGACAGTAGGAGCGGAGCAGCCTCTCAGCTCTTGCCTTTGCTGCACTATTTAAAGGCTTTCCAGGAGCTTCCAAAAAAGGCCCTGACTTCACGCCCAAAGGCTTTGGACCGTTGCTGTAATCCCCATTTAAATGAAGGGAGGAAGGAATATTCACTTGGTTATCAGGTACAAACACACACTGACACTGATGTCTGCAGAGTTTGGGAACAACTGCCTCTCCCACCTCACACCCACGCAGCACACAAGGTACCTCTGAGAACGTCTCGGGCCATTCTACGCTATGCTGGCAGCATCCTCTGTAAACCAGTCTCAGTTAATTGCTAAGAACTTCATGCAGAGGAATAGAAAAGAGGAGATTACGCCAATAGTAGATGATATACATTGTGCGTGTGGGATGGGGAGTCTATCCCACAAGAAATTTTATTTTGACATCTGTTTGCACCTAAGTCTGTCCTTGTTGCCTACGAATTCCCACGATACAACGAAGTAGTTCAGCAAGGAAGAAGACTGCAGTAAAAATATACGATCCAGGAGTCCGGGCACGAGGAATGGAATAAATATCACATTTATGAGCATCGCATTGCTCTCAGAGACCTCAGAAATTAAATTTGACCCAGAACAAGACATTTACGATCTCCACAGCATAGAGAGATGCCACAGAAATGAAGCGTCTTCTGTAGAGCGTTTATCTCAAGGCAATACAGTTTTCAAAAGAAGAAATGTGCATATGTTTTTAGGCAACCTTCCCCTCCTGTAAGTCATCTGCCATGACTACCATTTAGTGCTTTATCAGGCACCTTTTATCTGTTTTCCTCCATTCACTCATACACCCACATTTGCTAGGTCTGCTGCTAAAATTTCAGAACTCCAAATGGAGGAGGGGGAAAAAGAAAAAAGACTCTTTTACCAAAAACAGTGAGCTGAGAGTTTCACCCCCTTTCCATGTGAGAATTGCAAGCTTAGCTAGAGGCCATATATGCACACCAATCCTCATTTCTTTAACTTCCTTTACTGGGGTCCAAAGGTTGTTGCCATTCCTTCTCATAGCACAATATTGTGATTTCCTTCCTTTTGGTTTCACTCCACCTGAAGTGTATTCTCCAGTACGTGAGAGCCTCATCTGCTTTCAGCTCATTCTCAGTGCACACAGACAATAGATGTGTGAGAAGGAAAGCCTGTGTTCCCTCAGCTGCACTAACTCCACTGCTGATGCAATCTCACAGCAAGCCTAAGGTGAATCTCTTAGAACACAGAGGATAATAGCTCAAGAGATGCCTCTGAATTTCTTTAATCCCTGTCATCTTGCACATCTGATTTCAAGCACAAAACTGGCTGAACAGGAGGAACTCCTCCACCTGAGTTCATCCTCAGGAGTCAGCATGCAGCTGAAGAATGAAAACGCAGCTCTCCTGCATGGTGACCACAGCAATGGAAAACTATGGCTGTAGTCACTGAGCAACAGCGTCTGCTGGGATCACACCCACAGCACAGTTCTCATGCTTTCCTTAAGGATCACCAGGAAAAAACAGTGACATTCCATCTAATACATTACAGCACATGCCTGACTTAAAATTGTCTAAAGGTTTATATCACAGCAATACTGCAATACTGCTTCATACCAGCTATACACTGGTGTACAAGCATAACTGCATTGCAGCAGTAAAAAATGGAGATATTCTGGTTTGGCATTTAACCTTGTTACAGTAACACCTCAAATGTAAGTCAAAATTCTACTATTTTAAGTTAGAATTATGCATAATGTTTTGCAGACCAATATTCTCGATTCAGGATCATCAGGACAAATATATTTTTCCATAAATCTTAGTGAATTCTCTTAATACGTTGTAAGATGTGTTGCAGCATACCTTTCTCACTGGTCTTTTCCAAAGAATAAACACTACTCCCTTCCAGTGCTAAGAAAGAAAACCTTCCTTTTTGGTACTACTATTTACAGCAAAAAAATATGGGTGACATTCGAAGCCTTAAATGCATGACTCCAGAAACTTCCCTTTGTATTACTCAGTTTAATTTTACAATAGAGATGTACGCTGTAGTCAGACATTGTCAGGCAACAACCTAAGTAGCAATCAAAAATTTATGAAGAAACAAGGAGAAAAAAACACACCAAAACCTATAAAAATCCCAAAGGGAAGACCAAGGTCATATGAGCTGTGTTCAGCTCAGAGGGAACCTTTCAGCACCTTTATACTAGATGCAAGCAGTATCATTTCTGCCCCTCAGTCCTAACTTTTTATTCCCCTCTAAAGCCAAAAATAAAACCCAGCCTTCTCCTTAAAGCATTTAATTTACTGAAAGAGCAGCAACAAAATGACCTTTCGTGAGTCTTTCCAGTATTGCAATATCAGATTGATGGTCTGCATTTCTGCTCCTGAAGGTTTAGGGTTGCCAAGTCCACAATCAAGTTGTTTTACTCTGAATCACACATTATTTGTTGTCATCAGCAGACTGGAGGCTTCTATTTATTCACTAATTTAGATGTTGCTAAGAAAAGCCAGCCAGAAAATTGGAAGTCTCATAGGCAAGACCTGATCATATTTGGTTCTCCAACTGAGTTTTAGAAGTTTTAAATAAATACAAACCCAGTTTCCTCACACCAAGAGCTGAAGTAAATAAAGTTAAACAAAGCCATACAGATCACTGTAAATCATTTTTAAGAGTCCTTCTCTCTGCTGCCAGTTCATCCACTCATCTCCAATGCACGTTAATGCCCAGAAGACACAAAAGGACTTCCATCTGCTACTATTGCAAGCAGTCAGCTATCCTGGGAGGAAATGTCAACCTGTCCGAGACACACGTTCAGCTAAACACATTAAAGCTGCTGTCTCTGCCAAGCTGCAGTTAAACACAGTATGATCTCTAAAAAGCCTGTACGAAAGACATTCTAAATTCCGTGTTCAAGAATGACCCACGCAGAATAAAGGCAAGCTTCACGGTGACTTGTAGCAGACAAATCTGTTTTTAACAGGAGAATTTCCAGACTTCAGGTTGCTGCAACAAGCATTCAAGAATGAAACTGCATCTAGAGCAGGGCACCACAGCAAGCTAAATTTGTATCTCCTTCCAAGAGCAGGGAAAAAGCTTCAGCCTATTTCAGCAGTGCAATTTTGATATTTTAGGTACTTCCGGGCATCAGAGCAAAGAAGAGATCTGTCTCTTTATCTTCTCTATAAAAAGCCCGCCAGCCCTATACTGGGTGGGCCAGTGGGATATGTCTCAAAGATTCCCACTTCTGCATTCAGAACCATGGTGCAGCTAGGTGGTTGCAGCCGAGTGGCACCGGGCTGGGACACACACGTGGGTTGAAGTAAGGATGGAAACACCGCATAAACAGATGTTTTCTCATCACAACAGACCTCACGCTAAGATGTCCGAGCAGGAAAGGGCATTAATACGTCCCATGCAAGTGCTGCCAGGCACTCAAAGCACCAGGAGAGCAATACTGCCTGGATCTGCACAGACTAGCACGATGCACAGCCTGCTTCTCTCGGCTGTGTTTTTGTTTCTGAAATAGCTAGGATACAAAATCTTTCATTGTTGCTGTTACTCTTCACTGGATAGGAGTGGATTTCTTCTTTCAGAAAAGTTATCTGTCACATTCCCTCTTACCAGGAAGAAGAGAGAAGACACAGCTGTTGTACATGCTACGTATTCTGTGTTCATTACTTTTCCTCTTTGGGTCATGCACGGGCTATTCTTGTTCTCCTGCCTTGCCATGCATTACTGTCCCCAGAGCTGTGTGAAGCACCTAACCTCAGCCAAGGAAGGAGACTAAAATGTCAGGACAAATGTCAGCTGCACAGATACTTATTTTTTATTTTTAGTTTATCAAGATGTAACGCCTGGTCAAGAAGAGTGAAGTTTGTCTCCTTAAAGGGTTGAATCTATCAGGTTAAAAGCTTACAAGATGCAGGCTGAGCTTCACATATTCTCTTCTGTACGCATCGCAGCCTGCGTACAGAAGAATGTAAGTAAGCAAGAAGGAAGTAAGAATGAAGTAAGCAAGAACAGGACAGGATGGTCCACAACTCTAACTGCACATGTAACATCTCAAAAGACTGACATGGATAGAGCCAAGGATCATATAATCAAAGCTTCTCCTGTCCAAATTCCAAAACACTGAAGTGCAGTAATTGCTTTTCTCTACAGATACAGAAGAAGCCATTTTTCCAATCAATGACTAACAATGACAGTTTTATTTCTTTAACTTTCAAAGGAGAGTTATTTTTAAGGGATCTATAAACCAGAGGCTCTTTAATTAATTTTCTTCAAGCCTCCTAGAAACAGATTTGTTTTTGTCTTGAAAAACAAGTCAGTCAAGTTTGAGATTAAACCCCCTTTTCAAGCCAGAGCTAAAAAGGAAACCAAAATGGGATTTTATTAGAAATGCTGGTTGCAATTGCAACATACAAGCTACTTCTACCATTATACATTTTTTTAACTTGTTCTTCCTCCCTGCCTTCAGTCCATTTTTGTTTGCTATAATTATAAAAAATCCATAAAGCCCCAAACCCATTTCTTCTTAGATTTCTTCCCCTGTCTGACATTATTGATTCTGCTTCCTGTGTGTTTTTGGTGCTTCTTTTCCTTCTAACCTCACTTCTGCATACCGAGCTCTCCGTACCCAGGATGCAGCTATATTGCCAGCACAGCACCAAAATCTAGGTGAAAACATCACTGTGTCTGGAAGATGGTCTTGCAGAGGAGCTGAGAGAAGCAGCACTGTACTCCCTATCAAGCAGAAAACTTGACAGATTCATTAATCTGTTTATTTTAAACAATGATCCCTGGTCCACGAGCCTAAATGTGTGTTGAACTGAATGCTTCACGGAGAAAACACCCTCCTAATTTCTCCACACCATTAGCCTGAATGATTGGATAACAGCTGGCACGCAAAGCAACTTACCTGAGCCTCAGCACTGGGTACTTATTTCCAACAGATGGTTGTTAATTGCAGCACTCTGGCAGAGTTTGCCTTCCTCCACAACACCAAATGCCTCCTCACCCTCAGCTAAGGAACAGCGCTCCGCAGCCACCTCAGCCAGCAACTACCCTCCTTAGAGTGTACAAAGAAGCAGAATGAAATGCATGCCCCCTATTATGTTGATTATGTGAGGTAAGCTACTGGTGGAGATGTATTTGCCCTGCAGTGCCACCACACAAGCAGTGTACCTCTACAGAAGGCAATCTCTGCCACTAAGGAATAGGACAGAAAGATAGAAGAGAAAAACCACAAGAATGCTTTATCTGCTCTGAATTCCTATGAACACAAGGTGGACCGAGATGCTGGGCATCCAGGAGCCAGGGAAACCATAGGCTCATTAAGGTTGGAAGAGACCACTAAGATCATCAAGTCCAACCATCAAGCCATCACCACCACACACGCTAAGCCATGTCCCTCAGTGCTACACACCTGCATGCTTCTTGAACACCTCCAGGGACACTGACTCTACCACTTCCCTGGGCAGCCTCTTCCAATGCATTACTACTCTTTCTGATAATTTTTTTTCCAAATCCAACCTGGATCACAGAGGTACAGAAATGCAAATCCCAAACAGGTGAAGAGAACAGTGAGGCACACTCCCATTCACACTTCAGCACAGAAACCCTCCATCAGGAGACAGCCATACTTCCAAACCAAGTAGCCTTCTTCAAATGCCCCTTTTTCTTCAGGAGACTGCCTGTTGTAGGTCACCCAACTAAGCCTAAACTCAGGATGATCTGCAGCTCAAAGATTCAGTACCGAACACGCTGGGTGCCTAGACAGAACATTAAGCTCAGGCTGTAGAACTGAAGGTGTGCTTGCAGAGATGTGTGCTTTACTCACTAGATTCCAGTGAACTGATTTCTTCTCTCGCAATTCACACCATAACCAGAACTTGAAGAACGCGAGCAAACAAGTTTTCAAACTAGCAACAAACACTTGTGCCCAAACTTATCTGTAAGAACTACATGGTTGTATGTACAGTTCATTTAAGAGGGGATGAGATGTTCTCAAAAAACACAGCTCATACTCATAACTGCAGAATGTGCTTCGTGAAAAAAAAAACAAACCATATGCAGTGCAACTTGGAGTAGCTTTCTTTAAAAAAGAAAAATGAGTTATAGGAGAACTGGTGCAGCATGTTGTCAGCCTACAGAATTTAATCATACAAATAAAGGCAAGAATCAAAACAAAAGTGAACTTTTTATTATATCTGACAAAATAATATGCATTTTTAGAAATACTGCAGTGAGCGCTGCCTGCACATTTCAGCTCTGAGTGAAATTTAATTAAGTTGAACCAGTAAAAAAAATTCCATGGGGTCATGTTACTTGTAGGTGAGAAAATGAGAGTCACGTCTATGTGACTGGGGATGGAAATTTGGCTAGCCTTGTTAAATTATGGTTCCTCTTGAAAGGCACATAAATATTTATGTGAATTTGTGTGCTGACATTTGTGGCTGGACTTAATATTTAAGTCACTACAGATAACTGCTAAATCCACCTTCCACATACACGTTTTTTTCCCTCTATGCACATCCTGTTGCCACTTGGATTTTTCTGACAAGTCTGTAAGAAAAAGCAGGAAAGGGAAGTGAAACACCGTTCATAGGTGATTTATGAACCTATGATTTCCTCCTTCTGCAGCAGAAAGTAACAGCAAGATGTGCACTCATCCATGCCTCACTGGAAGAAATACCCAGGAAAAGCTCACGTGTGTGTACTGACTGTCTTCCAGGCAGCTCCTGAGCTCTCCTGCCCATCTCATTTCCAGCACTTGCACACCAGCTTAAAGGTTCTGCAGGGTGCAGGGGGACAGATCTCAGCCAAGAGAAGGGGACAGCAAAAACTCATTGAGCCATCAGACTTAGCAGAATAGGCTGCATATGCATGGCTTCAACAAAGGAAGCTTTCTGTAGCAGATTCAGTTTCCTGCCAGGAAAAAGAATAAATAAATAAAAATCATGACTGACAGAGTTTTCACACCCCTGTCTCTGATCCACTTGCATGTCTCAGAGAAGAAACATACTTCTTAGATCACGGAGGTTAGACTTGATGATCTTAGAGGTCTTTTCCCACCTTAACAATTCCATGATTACCCACGAAGCTGTGATGATGTCAGACATACAGCAGTACTAAGGACTGGTGTGCCCTGTAACGGGACATTGCCATTTCCATGCTGACATGAACAGAGCAGCTGGAGCGCACATACACACACACACACACAAAGGCACATGGGAAGATGTTTTACAATTTGCACTTACAACAAGGCTCTACCACCACTTCATTTGAGTAAAGGAGCTACAAGTGAAAGGCAGTTTTTTGGATTTAACTATGCATCCATCTTAGACACTCCCTCTTATTGCTCAGTTCCACAAGCAACTTGAAAGGTGAGGAGCTGCCATCCCCCCCTTTCCTTCCAGTGGCTGTGAGCTCTCAGGTCTGCTCATCCCTCCAGCACAGCTCTAATTTTGCTCACTGTTACTCAGCTTAAAGAAATAATAAAAATCCCTGGAAGTGTCATTACAATTATGATCAGTTACAAGAAACAGCACAACAGAAGGTAGGATTTCTCATAATAACCTCCTGAGGAGCTTCAGCAAGAATACTGTTTTTATTCCCCTTAGGTATATTTTAAGAGTTGAGACAAATTTATTTCAAATTGGCTGCCTCAAACAGTACAGCATTTCCAAAATTTGGGAAAAAGTGTCCACAATGCTCCAAGGGCACTTCAGACCTAGAAAACAGATTGCAGAGGTTAAAACAAGCGTGCCAGACAGCGCTCCATGGGCAGGCTCCACATCTCTAGAAGAGTTCGCATCACTCTGAGCAGCAAAAAAGGGAAAGAAACACCGAGGAGAAGGAGGCCAGCAGACTCTATGAGGAGTCACAACTTAATTCTACCAAAAAGGTCCAAATAAGCTCCCCAGGGAGGTGGTTGAGTCACCATCCCTGGACGTGTTTAAAAACCATTTGGATGTGGTGCTCAGGGACATGATTTAGTGGAGGGCTGTTGGAGTTAGGGTAGCATGGTTAGGTTGTGGTTGGACTCGATGATCTTGAAAGTCTTTTCCAACCTGAGTGATTCTATGATTCTATGATTCTAAATCATTTAGCAATTAATGGCCACTTCAGAGGGATTTCTGTGCAGTAGAGCCCTCCATGATCACCCCTCCCAGACCTGAGTTGGATGACTCAGAACAGGAGAAGGCTGGTTACGTGAGCAGAAGGCGGCTGGTTATGTAAACAGAAGGTAGGTGGCTTAACAACCTTGCTCTTGTCACCAAGTGTCAGCCAAGAGAACTGCGTGTTACTGCAGAACTGAAGCACATGTCAATGCACTGGAACACAGCCGGATGTTTTCCATTTCCCCTGATTCGAAAGAGACATTACAGTGTTTTCTATTTTGTTGGTTCAGATGGAACAGAATAGGTTTGGAGCCTGTGGCCTGCAGCACCTCACCTGCCTTGCCTAGCCAAGACCATGTTTGCTGCTGAAGAGTCCGGAATGGAAAACGGAGAATAAAAATTGAGCAATTATTGCTTCCACCACTCCAGCTCCAATGGAGTTGGGGGCTGTGTGCTTGGGGGCGCTTCATAGCCCAGCATCCTGAGTCCACACGCTTCTTTGCTCATTCCTCAGCATTAGCAAGCTTTCTAGCATGCCGCTCCAGCTTTCCAAGATATGCATTTAAAAAAAAAAAAGGCAGCTTAAGAAATCCCACTGAGCCTCTCTCAGGTCAGTGCCTTGTAATTTTCACAAGTAACAGGTTAGGTTGACCTATCTACAAATGAGAAAGATACATCGCAGCTGGGCGCCTCAACCAGTCCGGAAACCTTTGCCAGCATTCTTCAGCCTTTCCAAACAAGCTATTATTTTTCACTGTTTCTACCTTCTTCCTCCTACCAATGAAAGGGAGAAAACAATGTGCCTACTCATCCCACTACTACGCATTACAAGTGCACCCCTGCTTCCTCACTCCAACCTGCAGAGATGATGTCTCCCTTTCAGCACAGCTATTTTCGGAGCCTATTTACTGTTCCATTCAAGCCTAGGCTTTCTAATTTCACAGCCTAATCTGCAGTCCGGCCACCCGTGAAACAACCAAACAGCCTGCAAACCCACACCACAGCTCCTGCTGCCTGATCTCAGGTATGATCACCAGTGCTGCTATGGGAGCTACAGAAAAATACTTTCCGCCCCCGCCTCCTTCTTAAATGTAATTAACACCATCATCCCAGCTTCTGCTCTGGGAAATGACAGCTTCTGCACCCCCAGGCCCAGAAAACACCTAAAGGCAGGTGAGAAGAGACTGCCAGGCACATCTTGCTAGCAGCAGGATCTCTGCCCTGCCCTTGGAGGGATGGGGACAGCTTCCCCATAGAACTACTGATGCCAGCACAGCCTTGGCAGCGGCATGGGTGCAGACCTCCTGCTTGCATCCCTGCCAGCTCTTGCATCAGCACATGCGGGTTGTGAAACCCAGCCCTAGGGAAGTGCAGTGTGAGGCCACGGCAATATCCCTGCCAGGCTAGAGGACCCGGCAGCCACTCCCTTCGTGCTCTCCAGAGTCACATTTGCTGCTCACTCCTGTGGTTTCCACATCTGCTGAGCATACTTTGTCCCACAGGGCTGGCAGCCAGAGAGTAGAGCTATTTGTGGGGAGCGGCACACCTTCACCAGCTGTAAAGGCCTGCAGGCACCAGCTGAGGCAGCACTCAGGCACACATGGCACTCCTCAGGGTTGTTCCCCTTTGCCTCCCTTTCAAGGCCAACTCCTCCTAGGACCAGCCGCAGGTCTTTCCATCCCAATGGGTCAACCCGAAGCCCCTCACCTTCAGCCTGGCAGCAGGCTACAGCACCCCACACCCAGCTGATGTGAGATGCCCACCCTGCTGTCTCAGCACCCTCCTACTCCGCCAACACAGCAGGTCACCGAACCAGCAACCCAAGTTCTGTGCATCAGGCTGTAGTGCACAGCACACTGGGCAGAAGAGGTGGGAAGCTCCATCATGAAACAAAAGCCTCTCAAAGCTGCCTGTGTTTCATAGAATCGTAGTTTCTTCAGGGGAAAAGGACCGTCTCCCTCTTATTCTCCCAAACAAGGCAATGAATGCAGTACTGAGAAGAAAAATCCCAGGTTCATTCCTCCTCTGCTCGCCCCCTTCACAGCAAGTGCCAGCACCTGTGCAGAGACCATCTCTTCCTGCAGGTTCAACAGAAGTTTCATCTGAAATCCTTTCCCAGCAAAAGTTTTGACAAAAACTAAAACAACTGCAAGACAGCTTTTCATCTTAGCTAAAGAAACTACTCAGATTTGTTAAGTCCTGAGCAGCAAGATGCTGTGCAGAATCACAGCATTATTTAGGTTGGGAAAGACCTTTACGATCAAGTCCAGCCATCACATAACACTACCAGGCTCACCACTAAACCATACTCATAAGCACCACATCCACAGGTCTCTTAAATCCTCCAGGGATGCAGACTCCACCACCTATTCCAATATCTAAACATACTTTCCAGGAAGAAATTCTTCCCAATACCCAATCTAAACCTCTGCTGGTGCAACATGAGGCCATTTCCTCACATCCTGTCACATTGTCACCTGAGAAAACAGGCCGAACAGGATCTCACTGCAGCCTCCTTTCCAATGTGCAGAGCCTACAAGAAGCCAACTCGTGGCAGTGCTGAAGCCAGCCTGCAGTGGCACAGAAGGCAAGGCCCGTCCCAGGGCTTGCTCAGCACGCTGGCAGTGACCCACAGGAAAACCACATTAGGCTGTTGAGCAGAGCATGGTGTGAACGGTGAAGGCAACTCAAGTTCAGCAGCTCTGTGTTTTAAAGGCAGCACTTTGGTGCTATTCCCACTCCTAGAGCATCAGGACAGTTATTTACAATTTCCCTGAGGCGGGCCATAAATCCAAGCATAACCAGCAAGCTTGACAGAGTGTAAAGAGGATCTCTGTGGCAGACTAATTATCTTTGCAGGCTGTACAATCCTGTAGAGTTTTCTCCTGCACAGTAGCTTTGGAATCTTCAGCTGGTGACTCCTTCTGCCTGAATAAACTTTCTATTTTCTATTGTTCTGTTCAGAGTAACCAAGTGGGAATTCTGGGGCTCAAAGCTTTGGTGGAAGAACCCAAAACCAGTAACAGAAAGAGAAAAGGGGCTATGAAACAGAAGAGGACTCCACAGAAGGTTGCAATGCCTATGCAGACAGATGCCCACTTGCAATTGGCATACTCACGTAAGCAGTTACGAGCAAACACTTCAATTATGGTGGGTGGTGGGCCTGAAATCAAATTCAAGCCCTTTATCTGAATCAAGCAGAGCATGGACTAACCCTGATCTTCTATTTTTTTGAATGGGACCTTGTCTGGCAAACTACTGTCAAACTACTCGAACACAACACACACTCTTCTCAGGTCCATGATGAAATTTTTGTATACATCTCAACAAAAATTTTCAGTTGCAATGACTCTCTTAAAAATTTTAAAGCAAGCCCAACAACAACACAACCAAAAAAAATGTACATACTTCAACGAGCAGTGAAAAATCCAAACTAGTTTAAATTCCAGCTGAATATCCTACTGGTAAGAGCTGTCCTTGGAAGGGAAGATCTTTCTAAACAGCCAAGATCATGATGAGCATCTGGAGTCAACCACAGCAGGACAGCGGAGATTAGGTTTGATGCTAGTTCTGCTTCAGCAACAACCCTGTCTACATTAGTTTCTTCCGTTCTAGCAAGATCTCTAGGGTCACTACGTAAAAGAGATAATGAAGTTTTCACTGATATTATATACAGTGGTGGAGGGAATACAAAAGAAGATTTGATGTCTTCAATAACAGTTTTACTTTTGATGAAGAATTCTTGCTGGGAGTTACAGAATCAGAGGATTGTAGGGGCTGGAAGGGACCTCTACAGGTCATCCAGTCCAAACCCCCTGCCAAAGCAGGATTACATCACCAAGGGCAAGAGAAGCAGGAAGAAAAAAGTGAAACTCTCTTGGGTACTGTATTGTCTACTACAAAGAAGTGCAAAAGGACAAACCGTTGTGTATTCTAGTCAGGTTCTTTTCCCCATGGCACAGTCTCAAAACAAAATAACAAATACTGTGAGCTTAATACTCCATGCAGAGTGAGGATACTGCGGTATCTATAACCCATAAGGATTTAACATCTACGATAGGAAGTGAATAAAATTTTATAAAGATTTGTACAGTAAGTCCCAGGATATATTTAGGCAATACTTTTCCAGAGCCATAATAAAAAGGGGGAAATGATGTATTTTTTCCTCAGGTGCTGTACTACCCGTTTATCACAAACAGCAAAGGAAGCACGAGCACACAGAGCTCCCTAGAGTGCATCCCAGTGACACATTCAGGGCTGGTGGCACCACACACGCACCCTCTGAAGGCACAGCCTCTGGGAGGGGCTTCCATATGTTTTGGCAACAAGTTTACCAGGCATCTCCCCCAGACATGATGAGTACAGAGACATTTCTCATAGGCTTTCCTT
This sequence comes from Pavo muticus, assembly GCA_016647715.1. Taxonomy (NCBI): domain Eukaryota; kingdom Metazoa; phylum Chordata; class Aves; order Galliformes; family Phasianidae; genus Pavo; species Pavo muticus. Next base: position 1,163,770 of record JACDJE010000067.1, on the reverse strand, counting down.
CAAGATTCTCACAGGTTTTTATCCCCCTTGAAATATTCAAACACAAAAGAAGTGCAAAGAATTAAGAAGCATTGATAAGAAGATACCAGGCTCCTCATCTCACATATTTCTGCTGTACTTCACAATCCAAGGCAGGGACAAGAGACCTCTTAGCTGCAAGAAGCAGGGGAATTTTTGAAATAGTTCCAGACAGGAAAAGCGTAGAGTCTCCTACTGAGCTCAGTATTGCTTTGTACCAACCTAAAGAGACAGCTACAAAAATCCCTACTTTGTTATCAAAACACAGGCTGAAGCTTTTTTCAAAGGGTACGATTCAGAACTGTTCGCTTGTAGGAAAGCAGGATGCCCCAGAACAGCAAGCTACATACTCTGTAAACATACATTTGTATGGGCTGTAAAGGTATACTCACGCAATGCGTACAGGGAGAGGACTATTCCAGCCAGGCAAAACCCCTCAAAAAACCTGAGTGTGCTGAACATTGTCACATTCACTGAGAGTGCCACAGTCAGTCCAAATATCAAAATGAATATGACAGAGAAGAGCAGTATGGGCCGTCGACCAACCCTGAAAATAAGAAAGGAGGTAGAGAGAAATGGTGTTAAAAGCCAGGATGGACATAACACTCCAGCATTACAAAGAGTAGCACAAATCATGCAATGCCTTCCAAATATTCCCACTCATTTTTAATGCTTGTTCCATTTTCCGCACCCTGCTGCTAACTAAAAACCACTTGATTCTTCAGTCAGCTTTGCATTGACAGATGAACTTCAGCGGGATTAAGCAGGGTCACCATGTGATTTGTTACTTCTTGACTAAGACATCAGTTGACCAATTGCACAACACCAACAGTGAACAAGGAAACTTCTGGGAACTACGCTGGACCACATACAAATATCTTGGAGATCAAAAACAGCTTCTCAGAGCTTTCAGCAGCAGAAGAGATGGGTTTATATTATATACGTTACGTGATAGCATATATTATTTCCCCACAGTCTACAGTCACAGAGCTTACTGCAAAGGTCTCTTCTTCCCAACAGACGTGCTTTCCAGCCTCCTCTGCAAGAGAAGCACGCTCAAGAGATCACTTTTCTTAGCCTTGTTATTAAGGACCAGCCTAAGAAACAGGGACTGAATGTAAAAACAGGGCTTGTGCTGCTTCCCTAATCCTCAGACAGCTGATAGTAAATGCTTGCAGGAAAGTGGTGAGCTCCACTCTTCTGTCCACCTCACATCCACACAGTAGCTGAAAAGACCCACAAAACCAGTTGAGGAAGGGGAAGAGGAGGAAAAAAACACTCCAAAGCAGCCAGTGGCAACTGAGGTGTAAGCATTTGCAGCCCTCCTTGGCAGAGATTTTCAGCTGCAGGTGCCGATGAGGAACTACGCTGCCACCAAACACAGGGCACCTGCAGCAGAAGTCAGCTCCTATGCAAAGCCTCATATTCCTTTTACATGTCTCACATGCTCACTGTTTATAATTCCCCTTTCCTCCCCCCTCTCCTGTGCAAGGCTGGTAATATGAAGCACCAGAGCACGCTGCTATTTTTAAGCAAAAATTGGATCGTTATGTGGAGATTTCCAAAAATTTTCAACTTGTCAACTCCCACAAGTTTTCCAGTGGAACTGAGGATTTCTTTCAGTCAGCTCCATATGCCATTTCCACAAAGAATATATGAACTTGCTTTCCGTAGGCAGCTTTCACAGACCCATTCAAAGCAGACTGCCAGCTGCAAGCCAGCTATCAGGCTGAATGTCAGTGCAACAAAGAGCATATAAACATCACTACCTAATCCAGCTTCACATACTGAAGCGTTTCAATTCAATTATTTGATTGTTACCAGCAGCTGTAAAGTGTATTTCATACACGCAGTCACAATTAAAACTTCGGATTTTGCTTTAAAATGGAACAAGATCAATGAAATAGAGGGCAAAGGGCTGGAAAGGAGATATCATATTTGATGCCTTTGGGAACTAGAAAAAGCAAACCAGTAATTGTATCATCTCTTACACTTTTTCAAAGTACACTGGAGATGATGATATTGGACAGGTTTTTGGGTTTTCATTTATTTCCAGCTGCAGCATCAACTGCAGGGTACCTCACCAAGACTTAACCCACTGGCACCAAACATTCCATGTTTATAAAACATTGGTCATCCTGTGTGGAGCCAGGAGCTGGGACTCGAGGATCCATATGGGTCCCTTCCAACTCAGGATATTCTGTTCTATGAAAGCAGCAAGTACTGGGGGGCAGGCTGGAGACCACAAGGTCAGAGCAGAGGGTTCTTCATCAGGGTGCAAACACAGCTCGTCAGAGACAAGCCTCAGGGTGAGAACACAGCTCTTCTTACCCCTCAGCGATACGCAATGTGCTGGGAACACGGTGGACATGGTGGCAGTTGCTGACGCCTGTGCTTTAGGTTTTGTGTTTATAGGGCACACAGCACTTGGGCAGGGAGGGAAAAGTACCTCATACCAAACCTTGAATACGAAAACTGCGAACTCTGTGTTATCAGCGATGTGCACAGAATTTCACAGCCTGGTTTCCGTAACAGTCAAGCTGCAATTCATACTAATTAGTATTTGTGGAAGTGTTTTATAGATGAAAGGCATTAGGCAAGCCCTCGGAATTAGGAGTTTAATTCTCGTCACAAGCCTGACCTGCCACTTCCTGACGTTGGTTGAAAAAGGCTCCATGCTTCACAGGCATCAGTTCCCTTCCTCCCCTCCTCCCATCCTCTTTACTTGAGGTTACCCATCATTAGGGCTTGGAATTTCTTCTACCATTATACAAATTATGCAAATGAACGTTTGCTGCTAACAAAGAAGCGGGAGATCCTCCTGGGCTTCTGAAAGCCCCCTGAGTCCCTTAGTACCTCCTCCCAGAGACAAAGCTAGCATTTCTCCTCACCCCAAAATTCATTACATTCCTCAAAAAAAAAAAAAAAAAGAATCAGAACTGCAGGGCAGCTTTCAGCCACATCGTTGGTGATCCGGCAGCATTTTGACAGGATGCTGTCTTAAGAGTATATAAAGCCTTTTATGTGTAGACAGAGTTATTTGACTAACACTACATGGAAATGCTTGTGAGAGATTAAACCATGCACAATCTCCCTTGTAAAACAGCCCCGGGATGCTATCTGCTGCCATCCACACTACTTCAGAGAGAGATTTCCATGCCACAACAGTCTCAGCCTACACCGCATATTATTATCTATATCAGATGTTAAATTCTGCCTACACAGGTAAATAACTAGGAATACAAGCAACCACAGGCTTCTGATCAACCTGCAGCCTACGCACAGTGATATGCAGATGCATCAAACAGATACTTCCAGTGTCATCAGAGGCGCAGGGCAAAGACAAGTGTTTTGAGGACAGGACCTGCCCTTCCCATGCTCTTTTGCATGTGCCTTGCCACCTCGAGAAGACTGGTCCTTCAGCCAATCTAATTATTCTTCCTGTGCCATTCTTTGCAGGCTCTCTCTGTTTTGGGATTTGAATTGGTACAAAGGCTCCGAGAAGTAGCAGAGCAGGTGCAGAGCAGGGCAGGAAGAGGCACAGGCTTTCTATCTCGATGCCACACAGCCACCAAGGGTGCCTGCTCCAGAGGGACCCTTCCACAGAAACCTCTACAGCTCCTGTTCTGAGACAAGAGTGCCAGCAGCACCCTGCCCATCAAACAGGCAGCTTACTCAGCCTCTGGATGCTTGGTTTTTACACAGCCTAACAAGTTTGCAGACCTTCTTCCTATGGATTTATCACACATAGCTACAGTAGGTATGCAAGCTTCAGTATGTTGAACACAGACCACTCAGTCTGCCTAGCAAATTGCCACAATGCATGCTATGCTTTGGCCATGTGCAGCTTTAAAAACCTTTCAAAAAGTAAAAGCAAAGCCCCAGATTTTATGGGCTCAAAACAAACAAACAAAAAAAAACCACAGAAAACCCCAAAACAAAATACACACTCCACAACTGAACAGCAATAAATCAACCAATCTAAACCCAACACCCAAAGCCTCCTCTGATGACCTGAACTGGACAGTGAGAACAAGTGAAACGAGAATTTTGAAAGATTATAGCACTTTTGTATACTGATCTGGCCTATCTTGCCTGCTCTTGCTTTGGATTGACTTTTTAAAAAATAAAGCAATTCCTCACAAGTACAATCCCCTTCGTGTTTTTCTTTCCACACAACCCCCTATGTTAGAGGAAATTCAAACAGTGATTGAATAACAAAGCAAATCCTGTTTAGGTGCTCTTTCAACAGCACCAAATGCTGCTACCAAATGAAAAAGGACTATCTCAGTACAGGACTACCTTGCTGCATCAGTTACATTAGATGGCAACGATGGGGGCAGAGGAGGAGCATAGGGATCAGCTTTGGTGGCAGCAGCCAGAGCAATGCAATGCTTGCAGAAGGATAAGGGGTGCACTCTTCCCTCCAGTTACCAAATTACCCTTTTCTCCATCTCATTGCATTTGTCAAACTGTTTGTCCTTAAACTCTCTTAATCACACTGTAGGGAAAACACAGAAAAAGGACACGTGGTAGAGCAAACTACACACTGAGGAAAGAAATGGATGGAAGAACAGGGCACTCCTTTCTCAGAGAACTATTACATCTGCTTACTGCATCTCCCTCTTGAAGCCAGTGCTTTAGGCAACAAGTTGCTCACTTATTTATGACTTATTTGTCAATTATAGCAGCATTTCCCTAGCTTGGCAGTAAGTCTGCTTTCTCCACACACTCCTATTTTGGAGGACCAAGCGAGAACCCTCATTCATTTCCCCACTATACTTTCTACATGTTGTTACAGCCCTGTTTTACTGCAACATTTTAATCAAATTCAATTGTATTTCACCATGCGCATTCCCTGCTTCACTGAGAAGTCATAATTCCTCACTTGCCTACAAACATGTAATGACTGTTCAAGAAGAAAGACGTAGTTTTGCTGTAAAACTTTGAGACGCATTGCTGCACAGCTACAGGGAGCCTTTTCTCTACCCGTTGACTGATGAGTTGTATTTCCGTAGTAAGCAACTCCTTCCTTTCTTGGTTTAGCAAACAGTGAAGGAGTTAACTTGGGGCCATCTAAAGCACTAACACTAGCAACTGTGCTGGAAGCCACTGAAATGACTGGGAGGGCAGCACAGCTATTGTTTCAGATTCAGCAAGTTTCCATTTAAATCACTTGAATCAGGCCTTTAATTTTCTTCCCCTTCTCCTGCACTACAAGACCCTCTTTTTACATAAAAACTGAACTCTCTGAACAACTGGGGAATCTCATAATGTTTTCAGTACTGTAATTTAAGGAACTGCATTTTGTGTGTTTAAAGCTAATACCCCAATATCAACAGCACATAAGTCTGAGATTCCTTAACCCTAATTCAGAATGTTTGCTTAACAACAACTTTAAAAATAGAACAATTGAAAGGTTTGCAAAAAACATCTTCTACCACTCTTAAAAGTCACTGTGTAAGCACAGAGTTGACATTACACAACTCTCTTGTATTCAGTCAAATCAATGCTGCTTTCAACTTCTTTTTACCTTATCTCCTAGTTCAAAAAGAAAAAAGAAAACCCTAAACCAAAGGCTTCACTTACATGATTAGCAAATACATCCTTCTGCACCAGCTCTACAGCTGTACTAAACTGTGCCATCAGGAAATAACTAAGTCAACTATCAAATAGCTTATTTTCTTCTTATTTACCTTGAAGCACATTACTCAGTTCAAGCAATTAACACACAGTTTTAAACTGTTCGTCACATTCTTTTCAGAACCTGAAAATCATTAAGCAAAGGTTCTTTATGAATATAAAGTAGATAAAAATCTAAGCAATATTTAATATTGACATTAATTAATTGATATACTGCATTAAAAGATATTCCACTTACCAGTCAGCTATACATCCTGTTATCAAGTGGCCGAAGATTAATCCTACAAGTAGGGAGAATTTTGCAATGTGCACTTTCCAGGCAGAATCACAAACAAGATCCCACTGGAAGAAAGACAGATAAACCAAAATAAGGTATGAAATTCTCAAATGCTTTTAAACATACTAACACTGAAATAGACTGTTTTTCAAGCTTCATTCCTAGCATGAGTGCATGGAAATTTATGCAGTTCTGTGAAACAGCAGGGGAAAGCTTTCCCCCTCAAATCTAGCCCCAGATCCCATGAAGTTCACATAAAGATTAATTTGAGTGAGTTTGATCAGGCCCTTATTTACAAAAGGGGAGCACCCAGCAATGAAATCTCTCCCTCCTCAGGCCACTTTTGTTTAGAGGCTATGGGGTGCAACTGGCTCTACTGATGTAATTAGGGCGCATCACCATAACATCCCCAAACACCTACTGCTAGACAACCTAGGAGGAGGAGTTCTGCTATTGACTTGTATGGCGTCACTTGGATACAGCAGGAAAAGCAGCTCCTTTGTCACAAAATCCCAGTGGCTTCTGGTTTCAGGCTCCCACAGGCAAACTGTTCAGATGTTTCTGCTTTCAGAAAAGCACCCTGAGATGTGGAAGGTGACAAAGACTAATGGTATGTCCTATCAGACCAGCTCTTCATATTGAGCCGGTGAGCCTTAATATAGCAATCTCCATCACAGCTCACAAATCAGACAGGGGCCAAACTTTCATGCCAGAGCTATCCCTAATACCAAAACCACCCTTTTCATCCAGAAGAAGAGCAAATGGACCACTCTGTGAAGCCCGTTATTAGGGCACTCCCACCTTCCCATGAGAAAGATAGAAATAATGAAGGTCTCTAGCAAGGCTTCCCTAACCTTCAAGATGTTTTCCTCTTAGGCCCAGACTAAGCCTCAGGAGAGTCAGGCTGCATTCCTGGCTTTAGCCCAACATCCTTATTGCTCTCAAACAGGCAACTTAGTCTCTCTTTTGCGTAAAGTGTAGATAGCCCTATTGTATCCTTGAATAAGTGTAGGAAGGTATGTTTGCTCACGGTTTGTAAAGTGTTCAAATATTGATGGTAACAGGAGCCATACACATTTAATAAAAAATAAGTACAGCCAACTTTGAAGGATCAGATACTCCAGAATTAAAACTTTACAGAATAAAGAGCTGCTTGTGTATAATTTAATTGTAGTGGCTGTCCCAAAAAATATTAACTGAAATCTAACGGCCAATCGTGCAAAATAAAAACATGAATTTGTTCTCAAAAGTCAGACGCAACTTCAAAAGAAACCTTCCCACAAAAGAGCTCAATTTGGTGCGCTGCAGTGTTAGGCATTTTCATGATGTACAGCTCTGACTCATCCATTTGGTTCAACATCACAGAAGATACCCTCCCCAAAACGTACCACCTCACCAAGAAGCGTAGCACTTCTGTGGCTAAAAGAAACGTGCCAGCTTTCTGAAAACACTTAGGCTCAGGCTTTCGTTTTCACTAAATGTATTTTTGAGTTTGTCACTGTACTGACTTGTCTGATTCTCTGCACCATTCTGCAAGCTGCATATTGAAGGTACACAAAGGAACCAGAAGCAAGTGGTACGGGTATTTTTTTTCCCCACCAAATAGCTACTGGCTATCTACAGCAAGCAGCTCAGCAAGACAGTGAGAACTGCTCTTCGAAGCTCTTGATATCTTCAAAGTATTTTAGTAAGAATTACATTTCTTCCACTTGATATCTGCAATTATAGAATCAATTTTTAGTTTACAACAAAAATACCTGTCCAGGCAAGCTGCAAACAAAACCACATTTAGGAGGTACCTCTGAGTTCCAGGCAAACTTTCAGAAGTCTCTGGGCTTATTTTCACAAACCAGAAGGTCTACAGAGCGCTTAGAAATGAGAAATCTCTTAAATGTAGATTATAAATTAAACGTATTAAAAATAGCTGTATTTATACACAAGCACTTTCTAAAGACAATCTCTTTAAGTTGCCCATTTTTATTTTATTGCTGTCAGATGAGCAGTAACGCCACAAAAAGAACACAAGGCCCATTTACCTACAGGGCCTACCGCTGCCAACCACGATGGCTGGCCACCACCAGGCCCAGACAGGGAACGCACCACGCCAGGCCAAGCAGAGGTGAAGGTTCATGGCTGGAGGAGACCAAGCCTCACTAAGGGCTGTTGTGAAATTCCAGGCCAGGACAACATGCCAGACACTAAACTGTCCACTTTAGCACATAGAGCAGGAGCTTAAAAACAGAAGAAAGGTTAAACTCTCAGAAAGTCCTTCAGCAATGCCCAGAGCGCACTTTCTGATAAGTTATCCGGGAGCCATGTGTCTGTTTGCTCTCAAGGCTCTTGCCCAACTCCTCAGCCACTCTGAAAGCAAAAACATCTATTTCCATGCCAGTCCTGCATTTGGCCACTCGCTGCCTACTGAAGGCTTTCTCTGCAGCCCAGTGTGGGTTGACTGAGAACAGAAACATCTCCACATCCATGAGAGCAGCACAATGGGGCACAGGCAGATGCAGCCCTCGAGGCCTGCCTATACAGTGCGGCCTACTACAAGCACCAGTGGTTTTGTCCCGTGAACAGGAACTCAGGTTTGCTTCACAAAGAAAGAAATTGCAAGTTCCCATGTCACTGCAGACTGGGAGAGACAGTTCAAATGGCACTCCAAGTAAACGTGTACCAGAAGACTATTACGGCCAGAGACTAGACACTAATCTCCTATCGCCTCTTACAAAAGGCAGACTAATGTGTTTCTAGCAGGGAGACCAGTAAATCCTGTAGCTGCTCTGGCAGAAGCCCATGGTCTCCCTCCCATTTGGGAGTTACCAGCCTGCAGCCTGAAGGAAGGGTGCTGGTAGATTCACAGTGAACCCTGGGTTTTCTCTATCTTCCATCCAGCCTCACAGTGCAAAAGATCTGATAAAGAGATGTGCTGAGGCAACAGGTTATGCTTTAAAAAAAACCCAGCGCTATATAAAACATGGCAAGGGATCTTAAAAAAAAAAAAAAAAAAAAAAAAGCCACTTCTGTAACAGTAGAGCAATGTAGAGAATTTCACCTGAGTAGACGTGCAATACATTGCAAGTGTTTTTTTACATGCTGACAGCACTTTTTGTCAAAGGCTAAGGAGTCACACCTTCAGCATCCTAATGTTTAACTGATCTCAGTGAGTCACCACCCATGCTGAGAGTCACTGTGCTTCAAAAGCCAGAAGTCAAGCCAGAGGACTGCTAGAAACATGCTTCAGAAGACACCTGGCAAAAATTAATGCACCTCAAATGTAACCATCCCACATCTTCCTTACATGAGATGGAAGTCTGGACAGGACTCATGCAGCAAGCCAAGATTTGTAGTGAAATTAAGGCAATAGTTTTATGTAAAAATGCAAATGTAAAATCTGTTCCTTGTCTGTTCCCTTACTCCCTGGAGAAGAGGTACCACCCTGGGATCCCCAGCCTCTAAATGTTAGGTATGCCACAGCCAACTGGGGCAGCCCCAGGCCCCTCTTGGGGAGAAGCCCCATGCTGCTATGTTGCATGGCAGTTTGGAAACAAGAATCAATTACATGTCACTGACATCTGTTCCTGATTCACCACTTTATTACCAGACCTTGGTGGTTTTCCTTACATGGCTCTAGAACCCATCTTCTCTCTCCATTTCTATGTAAGCACCTTGTGTAGTGAGAGTTTATGGTGCCTTTGCATTCTCTCAGTATTTTCCCCCACAAAGTTAGTTAAAAAGAACCACAATAAATAAAGCAAGCTACATTAAAAAAAAATAATAATAAAAAAAATCAAGCGATGTTTTTTATACCCTGTATGTAACAAAAAGCAAAACCATCTCCAGGTCCTTACTGTTGGAGGAAAAACTCCAAGTCAGCAGACCAAAGTACAACCAGAAAAACAGCAAATATACTCCCCCCAAAAAAAAACCAAACAGACAAAAAACCCAACACAACCAAAAAAGTAGAACAGTCAGTCCTTCTACCACACTACACATACCACCAATGCCTTTTCCCAGTAACTCAGTTGCTGGAGTAGTGCTCACAGTCACAGCCACTGTAGAGGACAGTGACAATAAATCCCTACGGGCCGCTACAGGACAACGCTCCTCTCCTTGCTGTCTCAGCCTCTGGCCAGAAGTAACAACCTGGCTGTGTTTTAATGTTGAAGTTTGAGAAAATGTACAAGATCCAGAAAACACCACAATGCTCAGCTCTACAGAAAGTAACCCTGCAGCTGTACCACAGAAAAGGCTGCAGGAGAAGCCACCCAGAAACTCACACCAGCCGCCTGTCCGCAGCACAGAGTTGGGGTGGTTTTACTGACAGACATCCTCGAACAAAAAAACCACAACAACAACAACAAATCAAGACAAAAAAATACAACAGGGGCACACTTCCAGCCTCTCCTTCCTGCCAGCAGTGGCAACAAAAGAACATTTAATCTTTTTAATCTTCAAGGCTCAGGGCAGCAATGCCTCTCTGTTGAGCACACAGCTGGGCAAAACACTCCCCAGTCTCAAATGTACTTCAAGCATCAATAAATTGTTCTTGGGAACACCTGGCAATTTTGATCACCAATACAGCCATCTGTATGTAAGTATGATATCACATTTCAAAATGGTGATTTGAGGTTTAAAATATAAACCAAGTAATACTGAAGGGCTTCAAAATAAGGGACAAAAATAAATTCCTTTTTCTTTGACCAGCTACATTCAGAAGCAACAGTCTTCCAAAATAAGTCTTCCCCATTGATGGGAGGAAATCCCTGCAAAAGCCCTATGTTCTTACCAGGTACAACTGATGTACCCGGAAAATGAGAGAGTCAAGGAAAAAAAGAAAGAACAAGAAAGACAGTAAACCGCTACTGACAGTTTTTTGTTGTATGTTTCCTTTCAAGAGCTACTCAAAGAAATATGCACCTTCTATGCTGGAATGCCTGAACCCAGAACACCTGACTTTCAAGCTGCTTCCTTTCTGCATGACACTAGACTTCCAAGCACCCCATACATTTAACTTCCTTCAACTTCACCCTAAGTGGATGCTTTTGTTAAACATAAATGCTTCTACTAAAATCACAACTAAGCAAGCACCCACTGTTATTCTGAGGGGTTTATAACTGTCCAAGTTTGCAAGAATTTTTACTCAGGTAGCAAGAAATAAATTGTTGTTAGCACGGTATCAACTGTTTGGGTGTAGCTACTTTTGACTACTGCCACAAAGCCAAGGGTTTGGGAGACAGAGGAAAGGAGAAAGAGGAGCAGATGCACGAGCCAGAGGACGTGCTCAGCAGGCTTCCCAGAAAGATATAATTAGACCACACAGTGTTGCACGAAAGCAGTTTCATGTACCTATGAAAACAGTTTCCATCCCTTCAAAACAGTACACGACTGTGGATCTCACAAGCTTACCTAACAGTTTCTGAAGTTCAGCAAAACTGAAGTTGCTGAAATACATCCTTCGGATAGACACAACTTCGCTGTGAAATTTCCACACTAATATTTGAAGCTTTTTCTTTTTTTTTTTTTTTTTAAAAAAAAAGTCTGGTATTTCAGCCTTACAAATAAGGCATGCGGACTGGGTGCCACACTACCACACATCTCTCCGCAAACACTGATACATAAAACAGCGCTCCCACCTGCTTTGCAAACTTCAGCTCCATCACAAAGAGAGAACCCTAGGGCACAGGGTACATCAAGACACTCTCAGCCATTGCCCTGTATAATATCTCAGGGTAAACAGGTTGGCCCCGCTACTCCCTGTGACATGATGCTGATGGCTGTGCTCCGCCAGCATAGCTCTGCGTCCCAACTCCACACCTGCCAGCCAAGCTGCCTGACTCACATCTGCGTGCACAGCATTGTATTTGATGCCTTTTTTTTTTTTTTATCATGGCTCATCTGAGATAGTCTTGTCCCCACTGTGGTGACATGGCTCCATCAGTGGTGCGATCAAAAAAAACCAAGCCACAAACTTCAAATACACAAGACCACAGAAACTGACTTTGTCTCTCAGTCACTAAGTTAACACAGAAAAGGTTTCTGTCTAAAATCTCATTGCTCAGCACCAAATTACTCCTTAGTTTATGCAACAGGTGAAGACGACCCTCCAAGCTATCCAACAACCACTACATCAGCAGAATCCAACAGTGAGGAGATGCAATCTGAAACACTACAAAACTAGACAGGTTTCTTCTAATCTACAGTTTCACATTTTAAACAGGAGCAATTAGCTCTTCTGTTCCCAGCCTCGGTCCCGTCTCAGATCTGTTTCTTTTCCCCACTGGGACAGGGAAGAAGGAAGTTTGCTAGGTAAATAATCACCACTAATACACTAACAATTAAAAGATGATTTGTTAATCATATGACAGTCTTGTGAATACTCAATGTGATTAAATCAGTTTTAGTAGCATCCACATACCACCCACTTCTCTATCACTTCTTTCATTTTCACTAGTAGTTCCCTTTATCCTGAGACATTCTGATCTTCTCCAGACTTCACCCTACTAAGATTAGTCGACTAACTTGTTTTCCAGCTGTTATAATTTGCTTCCCCTTTTGCCAGCTCCACAATATCATCTAACATCAAAGCACTGGGAGACAGAAAGTCTTGCCTGCACCTTTCATGGACACTACGTTCACATGTAGGATACTTTCACCTCCCTTTTACATCTCTGTGCTGCATCTTTTCTACATATGTTCTAATACCATGGGGAAACCACTGTCATAAATCTGACTGACTTCAAACCTATGCTTTGCTTTAATACCCACAGATGTTTGGCACCCTCCAGATGCATGAAAGGACTGGGGCAATGACACCTCTCACTATAACTGACTGAGACGTGCAAAAGTCTTTTTTACAGTGTCCTAATGCCACACCTCAGTTTTCAGCTAACCACACTTATTCTGGAAAGGCACATTCTGGTGGGACTGGCTTCATGATCCAGATAAATAGAAAACTGAACAAGTTGTCAAGTTGGTATCTTGAACAGGTCTAAGCACTGTAAATAGAAGTTGTACGTAAAGAATCCACAACGTTTTAGTTAAATATTAACATCCACTATCATTTGATTATCAAAACCAAGTTAACACTTTCAAGGCCAGTATTTTTCAGGACAATACATACTTGAAACAAACCACACAACAGGCCTTCTTAAGTACTGGGAGAAAAATCTCAAAAATGCCAAGCATGGGACAGAACTCCTGAACAGGGACAAGGGAAGGAGATGAGAAAAGGAAGCCATTCCTCAGGAGAAACACTTCCTCAAAGTTGCTGCAGATAAAAAGATCAGACATCTTAATTTTGACATGCAGTTATTCTTGCCATGACCCTGCCCTCTCATCACTGTAACTCAGGTAAGAAAGACCTATCCTCAACAATATTTGTAGGTTGGACATCGTGACATTGCAGATATCCTCACGGACTTCGGCCCAAAGGAGACTGGGCAGCACCAGAGTTGGGCACAGGAACACAAAGACAGCACTTGAGCCAAAATGAATTCCTCTAGACCCATCCCACTGGGATGAACCACCTGGTTCAGGGAACTGAACCACCTACCTGGTGCTCTGAAACAGTGCACAAGAGTAGCCATAAACTACATGCTGCTGGATAAGGCGAACTTACCTTACAAGCAGCATTCCTGATTCTCTCGACCCTGCTCCTTGTGTACCTAAATGTTCCCAAGAACGAGTATCAGAAAATATTAATTTACCTGGTATTTTGTTCTTGGTGTTTCATTGGGACAACCCATATCTGGGGCTTTCTTTCAGCTGTAAATTAAATACAGAACAGAAAGCCTAAAAAAATAAAAAATACTATGTATTGAACTTTCCTCCCAAGGAGAAGATGAGAAATTTATAAAAGCACTTTTCTTTTTTACCTATAGCTTCTGATGGATAACCCTGAGACACACAGCTACGCTGCAGGAGCACAAGGGCAGGAAGGAGTAGGGGAACGGTTGTTCCAGGCAGGGACACCAGGCAGTGCAGAGGGGGACATGGATGGAAACCACAGGGCTAATGGGGAAAACAGAACCAAAGCAACACAAAAGCTTAAATCTCTTTTGGCACCTTCAGAATTTAGCAGCTCTCTAGAATTTATCTGGAAAGCTTTAATTTAAGCCAACGGTTTTTAAGTGAAGGAAAACCACAAATCTCATGCTATTCCAGATGTTACTTCATTGAAAATGGACACCTTCACGACCAGCTGGCCTGTAATCCTCATCGCAGTGTTACCATGACAAGCATGACTAGCTCCAGATTAAATGCTTTTCCTAAACTCCAGTTCATCCTCCTTGACAATTTCTTTAAGAAAACTATGAGGGCATCTCTTACAATCACACACTTGCAGCCAGAGTAAGCAGGGGGAAAACTGCTAAAGCACATTAGAAATGAAACTGCCTGAACAGCTGGTAAATACACACTGAAGCTTACAACTCCTGCCACAACAGGTGCAAGGCTGGTGTATGTAGACTGAATGACTGAGATACAGGATCTATCAGGGAGTGGAAACAAAAACAAACAAAACTCCAACCTTTTCAAACACAAATCCCAAATAAAAAAAACACAGTGGTTTCACACACTCACAGAAAATGAGGAATGGGAAAGGTCCAAAATCAGTCTTGGAAAGCTGAGAATGATGTGAAGATTTTGTAACATGGAGCTACCTTCCCAAATGGTTACAGTTTGCGCCGTTTGTAGAAGCACAAACTTACAGTAGGTTGAAATCAGATGCCAGTATCCAAGACACTATCTTCAAGCTGATAACAACTCTGTGCACATTCCCTCTAGCACAGGAAATCCACACCAAATAGAAAACAAAGTCTATACGAGTCCTGGTGGCAGTATCGATCTTAATGTAGTTGTTGTTTTCTACACCAATTGCTTAAAAGTATTTTGGTGTGTACGTAACACCCCCTCAAGAGTAAATAAAAACAATGTGTAAGCTCACTAGGTACATACTTGTCATCGATCACAGTTGGTTATTGCATACATCAGCATATGATAATGCACTGTTTGCAGGCAGACAAAGCCAGCTCTGCATAGCTCCAACACTGGGAAATACGGGTACTGTGACCGAACCAGCCATCCACATCCTGCACTCTGCTCGGCCAGAACGCACACAGATTCATGCCTTGTTTTTGGATGGTGTTCGTTAGCACCCCGATAAGTGGAAAGCCTCATTACCATGCTCTGTGTCCCTTTGCCCCCCTCAATCCATACAAGGCAGGCAAGGGCAAAGGCAGTACACTAGTTTTGATCTTACTGCTTCTGGCCTAGCTACTGCGCTGGGTACTGTAACTTGAGAGTTTAATAAATTTGGGATTAAGTAGAAGCTACTCAGCCAGTAGCCCAGGACCATGTCCAGACAGCTTTCGAGTATGTCCAAGGATGAGACTCTGTAGACACTGCGCCAGAGCTTGGTCACTCCTCCTCTTGGGAAGGACCTTACCAGAGATCCCTTTGAAATAATAACCGTGTTCTAAAAGTGCATTTGAAATGCACACCTGTCTCCTACTCCAAGAAATACCAACCCATGAGCAGCGCCAAATTTATCACTGTTATCACATGCAGATTTGCGTTGTAACCATTCAGGTTACTTGCAGTTACCTGCAATAATCCTGTGAGACATCACCGCAGCCCAGGGCATGAGTCACCACTCAGAGCTATTTCACGTCATTAACTCAGCAAAAAACTCAAGAGGGAAAAAGAAAATGATGATTTTTTTTAAAAATATTTTAAAAAAATGAAAATTTCTGCCAGATTAGCAAGCCAAAACAACAGAAGACCAGACCAGAAAAATGCCATAACTGCAAGAAAGAGAAGGGAATAAAACCTGGCAGGGCACAGATATGCCCTTGCAGAGGCAAAGAGCATCACATCACTGCTTGAATTAACCCAAGTCCCCACCAAGACAGCACTGCCCCATGCTCACAGCTGGAGCACACAGGGGCTCCCCTGAATTAAGCTCCCCTTTTCTAGGGAAGACAGTTTGCTGAAGGCCCAGCCAAACTGGAATGAGAAAGATCAAACCAGCGGCAAGTAGGTAAAATCATGGCATGTTCCTTGTGAAGGAAGATGATTCAACCCAAATCAAGTGGGAAGCAAAGAGCCAAGAGGAACAGCACTACAGCAAAACAAAGCACCTGGAACAGAAAAGCAGCCACAACAAGAATTCCCGTGTGACCAGACACAAAATACTATTACATAATTGTTCTAAATGATTAAAAAGCAGCCTCCAACTAACCACTTCGCCCTACACTGCTGATCTGGAATGCCATGAGCACACATGGAGAGATGCTGCACTACCATCCGCTGCAATTTAATCAAGTCTCAGTCATTGCCCATTGCCAGCTCTTGGTGTCCATTATACAGATTAGCATTCAGAACACCACCACATAACAATACTGAACACAGCAGACTGATCATCCTGGTAACAAAGGGAAAAGCAACAGCCACCAGCCCCATAACTACGCACTGCCATGGAAACTTCGCCCCAGGAGTACAGCTGGCTTTGCAGACTGATAGAAGACGCAGTCATTAAAGAGAGTGACGAGAAGGTTGGAAAAGTCCCTGCTAAGTACACACTCTAATTTCCTGATACACTGCACAGCTATATACATTTAACTGTAATTACGTTGCTTGTTATGTCAATGTTAATAACTTATTGGAATGGCCACTCTGCAAATAGCCAAAGTGAGACTCAGGTTTCTCCTTCTCAAAAAAAGAAGGAAGTATTTCTCAGCATCCATCCTTCAGACAGCAGTGAGACACAGGCCATTTACATGATTCACTTGCTAGCTTTTTGCCCGAAGGACAGTTCAGGATATGTATATCACAAGTGATATGGGCGCACTCCGTTTGTAGTGATGTGACAGTGGCGATGATGTGACATAGAACAGATGAAAATCTTCCAAGAAGCATTTAGCATTAAGAAGCCTCACAAGTGAATTCTCCTAGAGAGATATTCTCCTAGGGATATTTGCACACGAAGACCAAGATTTATGCACCGAGGCAGGACATGAGCTCAGATTCGTGATTTAATATGGCCACTGGAATTCCTGCGGTTAAATTATGCACCTGACCCCTTCGCTATATGCATCTCAACGGCATTAAATAACGAGCAGCACATCCTTTATTACCACTCCTAGTTCTAATGACTGGCAGCACTATAAAAAGTAGCGCTCCCAGTGACTCACTGGAGGAGGGCAGGGCGATGGCAGCACTAGGTGAGGCAGTGCTAGCCTCCAAGGAGCACGAGGCCACCTCCAGCCCCAGCAGCCTCCTGGGTCAGAGCTGGGAGAAGCCGGACAAGCAGGGCTGGATCATAACTCCACAAGCCCTGAGCATGATGTAGGATGGGTCAGCTGAGAACAGGGACAGAGACACAACACTGGATTAATGTACCATGAGAGGAGAGGATGTGGAGACAGTGGAATTTAGAGTCATAGAATCAAGATTAGAAATGACCACTAAGATCATCTACCATCAACCCATCACCACTATGCACACTAACCCATATCCACACAGTTCTTGAACACCTCCAGGGACAGTGACTTCACCACCTCCCTGGGCAGCCTGTTCCAATGCATTACCACAAGAACAAAGTGGCTTAGTGGCCAAACAAAAGTGCATTTT
Organism: Pavo muticus; assembly: GCA_016647715.1. Classification (NCBI taxonomy): domain Eukaryota; kingdom Metazoa; phylum Chordata; class Aves; order Galliformes; family Phasianidae; genus Pavo; species Pavo muticus. The sequence goes on along the minus strand of JACDJE010000067.1, from coordinate 1,146,201 downwards.
TTATTGATATACTTTTGGCTCTGTTTACATTATTTCCATATAACCCCTGGCTACTACACAGATGACTGTATATTAGACTAAGATTTAATAAAACTCTATTTAGAAAGATGAGAACATTGCATAATCCTTCACAGAAACAAAAGTATTGTTGAGAGGAGTTAAGGGAGATCTGAGTATCTCGGGATGGGAACGCTTCCTCAATCCCCCAGCAAAGTCCCTTCGCACCAAGGCTGGTGGGATGCACACAAGGAGAGCCAGCGGTGATGAGGAATGCTCCCACACCACGGGAGTGCCTGGTAGTTTATGGGAGGGAGACAATTCAGCCACACACTGATGTTCTGTTTGGGTTTTTCCTCTTTCTTTAGTGTGATGAAAACAGACAGCACACCCACCCAGAAAGCCCCAAAGAGAACAAAAACCACAAGCTAGGGAGGAATCCTGACCCCATAAAAACAACCTAATTATAATTATAAGGGATTAGAAATTGAAGAGAAAAAGCTGCCAAGTTTTTGGAAGCAAACACACAACAAGAACTCCACACTGAAAAAACCCGGAGTCTCAAAAGATGATTATTATTCTTTCTAGTAGAAAACAAGACAGCAGGGACCGCAGCTGTTTATTTATCCATTAAAATTGATCTGCCCTTTGCCGCAAGTTCTTCCAAAGAACACTTTATTGTTATTATTACTAAGAAAGCGGGCAAGATAGCAAACTAACTCTCCCTCGACCTTCTGAGGCCAGCGTGATGATGACCTTCACAAGATAAACAACGTTTTGAGAAAAAATTTTGTTACAGTTTGCACTAGAAGGAAATATTTCAAGATCACTTCTTCACACTCCAGCATCGGTGCAAAGCCCAAAAACATACGAATCGTTCCATCTCTGGTTATAAACAGAAGGAAATCTGCTTCTCTTAAATGTCAAATTTCATTATGCGCTCTTATGCCACAAACTAACCAAGTCCACCATGTGCCTGTGCTTTTCTCGTGGAAGGAGTGCAGCAGGCTTGTTTTAAATCCATTCTGGATTCAAGTGTTTGGAGGATTTGCTTTGCTTGTTTTCCCAGTGTTGCACACGCTTTCGAGGGACACAAAGAGAAACTGAGATGATTTCCAACGATTAATACCAGTGCCTGGTGGCAGAGCAAAGCACGAGCACACCGGCCACCCAGTCACCACTGCATTGCTTTCTCCCAACCAGATAAGCGCAGCTAATCCCTAACAAGCTTCTAGGCAGGAAGTAATTTTGCTGAGTTCGGGGTTTTAAGCCAAAGGGGAACCACTTTCCTGGTGTAACAGTTTAATTCTGCACTTCCAAGAGCTACAGATAACACAGCACTTTCAAGAGCTCTGTTAACACCACCAGGCCCATGGCAGAGTGTTCGCATGGCCAAAGCACAAGCAAAACCTGAGAAGGTGAAGAGACGAGGCTTCTATTTGCAAATTCAGCCTCCCTCATCAGAAATTTTCCACTTTAGCCATTGCATCAGGGAGCAGAAAACAGAGCTTTCTACCTCAGAAGAGGTATACAACTTGCACGAGACATTTCCTTTTTTACTACTCTGTTGAAAACCTTATCAAAGGAGTGACTGCAGAACAAGAAGAATTCAGCAGAACTTTGTTCATTTCCCTGCACCATCAGTTTCCCCTTGCACCAGCCCGGCTCTTGGCTCTGATGGCACACATACAACTGAGAGGCACCTTGCCTGAGCCCTACCCCAGCCCTCCCATGGGCACCCGTCTGGGACAGACCTACATCCTGGGACAGCCAGAGACGCACAAAAACAGTGCCAAGAATGCCATCTCAAGACACGAGATGAAGACAAACGCATGCAGCAATTGGGACAGGATAAGGGGGAAGGGGGAATCTGTTCCAGGCGGGTGGGAACCCGGGGGCCCAACAGCCCTCCGCTCACCTTGCTGACGACGTTCTGGACGAGGCCGGCCCGGATGCGGTAGTGCCACTCGTGGCAATCGCACTCGCTGGCGTTGCCCGCAACGGGGGTGGGCAGAGCAGCCGGGGGGAAGATGCTGCCGTTGCCGCTGCGGTTGCCGTGGCCGGGAGCCACGCTCCAGTTGCCCTGACCGTCGGCCTGCTGGCACCAGAAGTCCGGCTGGTCCAGCAGGAAGGAGTCCGAGAACTTGCTGAAGCCGATGAAAAGGGCCGGCACCCAGGTGAGCAGCACCAGGGTGCGCTGGTACCCGCCGCCCAGCCCTCCGAGGAAGGGCAGCACCGACCCGTCGTAGTCGAGCAGCAGAGGGCTGCAGGCGGCGGCGGGCGGCGGCACCGCCTGAATCTCGGCGGCCCCGACGGGGGGCGGCCCCGACGGGGGAGCGGCGGCGCCCGGCACGGAGCCGTTCTCCTCGGGCAGCGGCCGGCCCCCGCCGCCCGCCTCGCGGCGCCGCTCTATCGCCATGCGGCCGCCCGGGGGGCCTCACATAGGGGGGGCACGGCGGCAACCCTGGCGCCCGGCGGCTGCCGGCGAGGCGGAGGACAGCTTTTCTTCCTCCTCCTCCCTCTTCTGCCGTCCGCGCACGCACACCTTGCGGCGGAGCGGGGCGAGGAGAGGGGGCGGCGGCGGCGAGCCCCTCGCCCTGCGGGCGCGGAGGGCTGCGGCTGGCGGCGGGCCCCCCTCGCCGTGCCCGTGCGTCAGGCGGCACTCATCCCCGCGCTCCCTTCCCCCTCCGAGCGGCACCGCCGAAAATAAAGGAAAGGATCCAGCCGGAGCCGAGCATGCGATGGGCCACGGGAGAGGGAGGGGGAAAAGGGAAAGAGAAAAGGGAAAAAAAAAAAAAAAAAAA